>CM040396.1:37818687-37869331 GCA_022702515.1 Ilyophis sp. 1 JC-2022
AAGGGTGCTTGTATCACCCTACAAACTGCATTTTATTTTGTTGAAAAATTGTTTGTTCGCATTGCTAAAATAAACTGACAACGATGGCCTAGTTTCATTCAACCTTTGCCCTCAACTCATAATTAAATGCAAGTGTTGGTTTGTTTTTCTTCATAGTTTGGCAAGTTAAGTGATCACCAAAACGTCTTTATCTACAAGTCAGTGGCGATGTCAATCGTTCACTGAATCCAGGCAATTACAAATAGTACCAGAACGCAAAAAAGTCAGTTAAACGTCAGATTCTCTTCTTCGACTGATCCGCAGGCCTAATCTCCAAGTCCACCCAACAATCAAATATTTCAAGTAGCCGGTGTAGGGAAGCTGACACGGCGATGAAGACAAGCCCGTCTAATGTGGGAAGACTGTTGCTGGAGTGAATTCAGGCTGCAGTGTTGTCGTCCTTCCACCTGGGGGTGCAGCAGCCACCACCGATACTAAAAAGGCCTTATCGTGTGTTCCATTTGTGTCTATGGCAGTCACACTATTGGCCATATGGGAACCCACCACATTCAGATCATCTCTGCCCTCCACCTTTGCCCAGTGCTGCTGAAATCCTGACATTATTAAGAGCTGACTGTTGAGTGTTCTCAAGAGACGCCTAGTGCAGGTCGAGATCAAAATAAATAAATACATTTCAGAGATGGATCACCCGACAGTGAGACTCGTCGGTCATGAAAAAGAAAGAGGAGCTCTTAAAAACCTCCAAGAAGAGACCAGAACGGACTGTGACCAGCGTAGCTACAGAGCTGTGATTATGCTTTTGTGTGTGTGTGCGTGCGTGTGCGCGTGTGTGTGCTTGCATGGGTTTTGGTCTGCTCCAAGTGCATGCTGGGTACCTTGTTTGTCACAGTGTTGATTGCCAGCGTGGGAGAGGCACTTCCAGGGATGATGCAGTCCATTCCCCGTGAGTCTGAGTCCCTGATATACGGAGGGGAGGCCTGGGGAGGGACAGAGAAGAACCACTTCCAGGTCAGTGTCGAAAAGCAAGAAGTCCTTCAGAGGAACATCTGATCCACCAAGGGTGCATCCCAATATTCTTCACTCCTCGCCTCCTTTCCTCCACTCGTTTCCTACCCTGAAGTATGCAAAATTGCCAGTACGTTTCAAGTACAAGTAGTTGCATGTACAGTATACAATGTACCTGACATTGCAGTTCACGTTGAGACATTAACTCATATGTAATCAGCAACATTAGATTAAAACACAAAGATTGGTTTCCGGGGCACGTAAGAGAGAAGGTGGTAGTGGAGGAAAGAAGAATCCATTTTTTGAGTATTGGGACACACCCCAAGACTCTTATCCACACTTAAAAAGGGCACCTTCCAAAAGCATTTTATTTTCCCCTTGGTCTGATATGGTACGGAATTATGCAAAGCCTTGCAGGAAAAGATTTTATTCATAAATGAAGCAATATTCACCTTTATTTAGGTCATAATAAAAATAATACAGTGCTTTATTAAGATGATATTAAAATAGTATGGAGGGGGGAGACGGAAAATGCAAAAGCTCCTGGAGCTGGGAGATAACTCCACTGCCCCTCTCCCACACTGCTCACTGTAAGAGGATTGCATTCAATAAGCAGGTTTTTCATTCAGCAATGAAAAAAAGCAAGATTTCCCAAAGTCTGTGGCTTTTTCATGTAAATACATAAGTCTGGCGATGGAGGGCAGAGAGAGAGAAAGGGAGAGAAAGAGAAAAGGGGAGAAAACTGGAGGAAGGAGAGATGAAGAGAGACACAAAGGAAGCTGAGAATTCTCTCACCAGTGAGGGTTCAGAATTAATCGCCTATGATCTGCAAGCTCCATGGAAGTCTATCGAACGAATAAAGGTCCCATTTACCTAAAATTAAGGACCCATGAAACTGCACAGTAGGACGCATCACAGGTGTTGCCAACCATCAATAAGGCAATGCAAAAACAGCCTCGGTGTCCCTGAAAACTAATTCTGTCCCAGGATCAGTGCTATTGACCTCAAACCAACACCCAGCCACTCAGCGCATTATCTTGTGCATAAAATATGAAGCTCTTCACAAAAATATATATAAAAAAAACATATATCTTCATTTTTTCTAAATTTAAAGGGTAAGTACACCTTAGATCACTTTTTTTTTTTAAAGCTGTAAACGTGTTTGTATGCCTACCTTATAATAAAACGTATTCATCCATTCTGTTATTTCAACAATTCTGAAATAACATTGTATATCATAAGAAACGTAGAAAAGCGTCTTTGTGCTGCCCTCTAACGGTTGAAATTCCCTTTCTGCCCCCCACACTGCCCCCGCCCCAATCGTGATGTCAGACAGAGTACCTCTTTGGAGGTTCCTCTACGTCAGATGAATAATTGTTGCTGCCCACAATGAAAACAGCTGGCACGTAATTGGTTAGACCCACTATGGTCCTTTTGTTTCGGCTCCACATTTTAAAACCGGAACAACGTGGCGTCCTGTCCAATTCTCTTATTCCACCTAAATAGTCCACTAAAATATGTTTCTGAAAATATTTGAGGTGAGAAATAGGCCATGCAGTAGCTGAATCTTGATTCATATTTGATCTGCAATGTCTAGTTTAACAGTTTGATCCGAGTGATACAAAATAATTTGTACAATGTACGTTCATTTATGCAAATGACGATGGACGCAGCTCCTCCGCCACCACCCCTCTCCCTTGCTCACCCCACAAAGTAGTTTTCAAAAGTATGTAGTAAGCGGAGGCAGGCGTAGACAGTGGGTGCACTTACTCTTTAAGAATCAGGGGTTGACTAAGGGTTCAAAGGCAGTTGCCCTTTGGGGAAAGTAAAGCAGGTATGCTACTTGCCGAATATGGAGTTCACTTGCCCAAAAATAACATTGGATGACGGCATATAAAAGTCGTGTCTGGTCATTTAGTTTCATTCTTACATAGTTTATTGAATGGGCCTCAATGCTGGTATCATTTAAACATCTACTATTTTATCATGTATAACATTATTAACATTATGAACGTCGTTTCTATTTAAAATAATTATATTGCACAGACAGTGCAGAGAAGCACGCATCTGCATTCGGCGGCAGCAGAGTCGCGTAATCATGAAATGGCATCTCAACCATATTTAGGCTAAATTGAAGACACTGAAAATTTTTAAAAAACACGTGGCGATCGGGCAACTACTGAGTAAAGCCCACCTGCCCGACTGATTTTATTTTACCTGCCCCGGGCAATTGGGCAACCGTTCAATCCCTGAAGAATGGTTTGTATAGTGTGGAAAACCCTGCAGCACGTCTTTTGAGCTGCAGCACCTAGAGATGGAGTCAGACTGTAACCTGAGGGCCAAGGCAAGCACTGTAGCCATCAGTATGGAGCAAATCCTAAAACACAAAGTTCTAGCCCGTGGCACGGTGTGCTAATGCTAACAGGCTAAGCTGTAGTAACCAGTGTGGAAGGGTAATGCTAACACATGAAGCGCCTGGATCAAAGGCCCCATGTGATGGCCTGACGCAACCCTGCTTGTTAAGGTGAAACCATGCACTGGACACAGTGTGCACAGCCCCCTGGACAGCTCTATCAGGAAGGGCTTTACATGATGCAAGGTGCCGATGAGCAAAAGCAATACTGCGTCTTGCACACTGAGCTACACCTCGAATACCGACACGGAGCCCCTCGCTTCTTCTAACAGACACTGAGCCACTCGCTTCCTATAACAGACACTGAGCCACTCGCTTCCTCTAACACCAACACTGAGCCACTCGCTTCTTCAAACAGACACTGAGCCACTCGCTTCCTCTAACAACGACACAGACACTCGCTTCCTCCAACACCAACACTGAGCCACTTCCTCTCCTCTAACACTGACACTGATCCACTCTCTCCCTCTAAATCCGACAATGAGCCGCTCTCTCCCTCTAACATCAAACACCTTCCAATCACATGAAGACAAAAAAACAAAGCGGATCAAGAGCATGACAGAAATTCCAGCAATACAATAAATATCCATCAATTAGATAAACAGCTAAAATATGATGTCTGTGTACCCGTGTTTGTGTGTGTGTGTGTACGTACGTACATATGTGTGTCTGCATGTGTCTGTGGTCAGCAAAAAACAATCCAGAACAGCAACATGCCTATATCACACTGAAGTAGGCATAGGACCTAATGGTGACAAGCAACGGTCAATAAAGCCACCATTAGCTTGCATCATACCATCAAACTCATAAAGCATATAATGCTCTGTAAAGGCTACCGGACCTTCACAGGGGTACTTCAACATTATGGCTACATTACGTAAGCGCATTTTAAACAGAAATGCAAATATGCGAGATGTTTACTGCAGTCCACATGAGCTGAAGATAATTAAAGGAACTCCTGCTGGATGTAACCGAGGCAGAATGCTGCATTAATGGATGCTTGCAATAAAAATCTCTGCAGAACCCAATGCGTGTAATGGCTGGAAGGGGCAGAGTTTATCATCAATAATCCACACTGCTGTCGGCTGACCTCAGTCTCTCCACAAGCCATTTCTACAGTAGCCGAAGGGAAGTCAGAGGGGTGCCTGCTGTGCGTGTGTGCGTGCGCATGTGTGTGCAAACCTTCATCACGCAGTTGGATTATGGTGACAGGAGTGTGGAGACTGAACGGTGAATGATTAACACCAAAAGAAACTTCAATAAACACTATGAATTTTAGACTCTTCATGGTATGAATTAGAATTTGTTTGTTCAGGCAATTTTAAATGGACTCGATGCATTTGTTTGTTTTACAGTCACTGTCTACATGCATAGTCCTAAAGCCTCAGGCTTTTTAAGGGAGTTGACAGTGTCACTATGGCAAAAGGACCAGGAGCAACTTCTAGGTTATGGCGAAGATCCAGTTTAATCACACAACGATCCACACTGGTATGTGATCATGGGAACCTATTTAGGTCGACTGTCCCCCAGCTGCAGGGTGCAAGTCATAGTGCTAGTGAATGGTAAAGCTCGGACGCAAACGGCCCACGCTATAAGGCTAGTCACCACTCAGTCCCCAGCGGTTTGAGGCCCTCACCTGTTCTTCTGACCGTGGCCTCTTCTTGGGTCTGGTGGGCAGAGTGTCCTCCTTTGGGTTTGTGTCGATCGCCCAGTACGACCCCTGAAATCAGGAGAGACCAGCCATCAGCAGTGTACAACATACAACACCTACACGGAAGCACACAGACACACTCAGTGTTACACACAGAAAGGCATACAAACAATGAGGCAAATAAGCCCCCCACGTAGATCCTGGTTATGAAAAGAAAATTCTCTTTGTTTTAATTTGTCAACTTAACGTTAAGCTCCAAACCTGAAGAGCCCGATTCCACTCAGTCAGTCAGTCAGTCAGTCACTCACTACTCGCTCAACAGAATATGCTCAAGAGACTGACTGACATGAAAGTGTTTTCTCTTCTAAATTAAACTAATGGTTTCCAGAACTGTTCCTTTGGCAAGTGAGCTTTGGCAAGGTGGAGCTGCAATCTTTGTCGAACATCTTTGTGAGAAAACACTTTGGTGGAAGTGTGGACAGAATGGCCATCAGATGCTTGGTACTGTTTGTGATGTGAACGGGCAGGAGAGAGATCTCTCTGTGTCTGCAGCAGAAGGCCTGCTTTATACTGGCCGTGCTTTTGGAGCCGATTCCGCACTGAAATTTATTCTGTATTTTGTAGAGCAGTTCCCAGGAGTATCAATATCAGAAGACGAGTAAAACCATTTTTTGCATTCAGCCCCATATTTAAGCTCCAGTGGTGTACGGAGTCTCAATGTCTGTTTATCTCTACATTTGTGGGTCTGCGGCAGTAGTCTTTGTCTGTGCGTCTGTCCGTAGCAGGAGTCTGTGTCCGTGTGTCTGTTGGGGGATTCAGCCTCTTTCTCTGAATGGTAGAGCTGAAGCGTTCTCTGCCCTCTCCTGAGAGCGCTTTTAAGAGGCTATCGGAAAAGGCCTCGCTGGGGCCCAGAAAAGCTACAGAATTCAATTGCATGTGCAGTCTACTCCGATATTAATGTCATTCTTTGGGGGTGAAGTCAGTTCTATGGCGGACAAAGACTGCTCCGTGCATCGGTTTTTCTAAAGGACTTAAATACTCCCTGCAACTGCCGCTCAAATGTCTGGTCTGAACGCTGTTTGAAATTGCTCTACGTCAATGCCAGGTGCAGACTACACAACTTTCAAAATCCCAAAATCGCTGTACTGCTCTCATTACACAACATTCGTTCTTGTAATCTGTTGTCTTGTCGACGTAGTGATGCGCACACTACACAATCGAGCTCACTCAGACGAGGTTCATAAATGACAGGTTCTTTCACCTGGAGGGATCCCAGACAAAGAGCGTCTGAACCCAAATCTCTGTCGTCTCATGAAAACACACGCATGAGGTGACCGTTTCTTTTCACGTGACTTTGCCAAAGAGTGGCTCGCCATTCTATTTGTGAAAAAAAACAGAAGAGACAAAAAAGCAAAACACCAGAGGAGGCTCCTCCAGGAAAGCAAAGGAGGCACTGCCTCCTTAAAATAAAAAATATTAAATATATTTGGAAAAACTCCTTATTAGAATTAAGGGTAATCAATCAAATTAATAAAACAAATACAAATAAAAACACGTGAGAGGGAGGAAGGGGGCGATTATTTTGCATCATATTTTTGTTTAAATTGTGAAAGAAACAGTGACCTCTATCGGCCGAAAAGATAAACACAGTAAACTCGCTCCTCTGAGGCAATCTCAAATTTGCCTCAGAGGAAAGCGTCGTCTGTTATACGTGTGTATCAAAGTACTGGATGCTCCTGGCTAAATTTCGAACGTTTTTAAGTTAATGTTTGCTAGCTGGCTAACTTAGCTAGTTTTGGAACAATTTCGACCTGTTAATCGCCTGTTCTGCTGGCCTGCCTTCTGTTCTGCGCCGGAGTGGAACATCGACATAGAAAAAAACATGGATTTAACATCAAAAATCTGGTTGTAGGCCTACTGTTACACAGCGAGCATAACCCAATGAACACATGAGTGCACTGGTAAAGCTTTATATTTGGGTACAAAAGAGATACAGTATGTGTCAATTCATGAGCACAAGTTAATAATAGATTTGTTTATTTCATTGAGCTAAAAGGAGGTCATCCTGAAGCTAATTTGAGTTTTAAAAGTATAAATATTGTTAAATATGGTTAAGCTAATATGGGTTAAAAAAGTGGTTCTCAGCCTCGGTCCTGGGGGCCCCCTTGTGTTTGCTGGTTTTCTTTCCAACCACTGGTGCAATCCCAGAATTTTAACAAGCTGTTAATTGCATTTCATGTTTAGAGGGATTATTTACCCTCTTAAACCACATTATGTTAACAATAGCTATGCATGCCATGAAGAATAAAAGTCCAATATTCACATTGTGCTATATTGCAAAGATCTATAAAAAGAGTGGTAAAAATGTTTTTTAACTGATCAAATTAAATACTGAGGTGAATCAATAGAACTTTGGTCACCCTGGGAACCATTCCATTCTGCTTTACAACGGAGTCCAATGGTGCATATTTACATACAGGTTCAATTTACCTCAAACAAGTCAAGTTTATATAAACCTGAAATTTGGAAGTGAAAACGAGTGTGTAAAATATATTCAGTTGAACTTTCAGAATTGAACTAACGCTACCATGCTTACCTATTCTGCGCACACTAAAATGTATTGTTTCGAGTAGTGTGTGGTTCATGTATGATGCAGGGAAAACCAAGTCCCCATACTTGTTGTAGTACAAAAGTAGGGAACTAATTTCCATGCGCACAATTCACCGCTTCTCAAGGCTTTTTTAGGTTGATGTTTGGTCAAAGGCCTTTACCAAAACATTTACAGTAAATGCCTGACTACTATTGGTTGTCGTAAAAAAAAAAAAGTTATACAGGTTTGCATTAACACTTCCAAAATCTCTGGCTGTACCTGTTACCAAGCAGTTATTGGAGATTTTTGGAGATGCATTTCAATTATAAATGGTTACTGTTGTATGAAAGCTCTAACAAATACAAATAGAATAATACATACGTAGCATTAAGCTCTGTAAAAACAAATGTTGGGGCCTTTTTTGCAGTGGCAATAGAACTCCATTACTTTTTAAATTATGTTTTATTTGACTTTGAAGGACCTGGCTTGTAGTATATTATATTTCTTTTGTTGCTAAACTAATGGTAGAATTAAGTTGTGTCCTCCCCAAAAGAAACCAAAACTAACCATTTTATAGTGAATGCACCAAAAGTTTTCTTCCGGGGGACCATGCCCCCGGACCCCGCCCCCCCCCCCCCCTCCCCCGAGTTAAACCTCAGTTTAGCAACCCACCAGCCAATATAATATAATAAGATAATCCATGTTGTTTCGTAGTTATTTACGCATTCCTCCCCTTGGTTTCCTCTCGTGCTGTCATTGGTTGTTGCTCATCGCCATTCTCACCACTTGAACATTGCCCGCAGAACCACTGTTTAGATTGTGTGCCCATCATTTCTAACATACTTGAAAATGTCGGGGCTCAAGATCGCGGTCAGTACGCTTCTCTGATTTGGCTCCAACCTGGGGTTTTTGTCGCAGATCTCGAAAATTTGTCTGAGACAGGAAAATCGGGGACTAAAGTCGCGTCGTCTGCACTCGCCATAAAGGACACGCAACATGCATCCACAAGCACGGTTCCCGCACTATGCTACCGATTCAAGCGCTTTCAAGATCCCGTTCCCCTATATTCATGAACCCATTAAAAGTATTCAGTAGACTATATCATGAGTGTTACAAACCAGCAATAAAGCAACATTTTAATGTAACATGGATATGAGGCTTTTCAGGATGAATGCAAAGATATCTCAACAAAACATTCAAGAGCTTTAAAGTACCAATGTCAAAATTAAGTGATTTGAGTCCTTGAATGTATTTTTCTAAATTGAAGGCCTCTAAAAAATTTTCAGTGAGATTTTGTAGTTGGACCTCTGTACAAGTAGCTGTACAGGTTTCCATGGTTTCATATACTGATGTGGTTTCACCATGTAATCATTGCCGTTGGGCACACAGCTTATTTAACCGCCGTTTACTCATTGAGGAGTAACTGCCATGTAGCGCAAGTAAAGGAGAAAAGCTCACCTTTCCGGGGTCATCTTTGGAGCGAGGTACTTTAAGGAAACACTTGTTCAGGGACAGATTGTGTCGAATTGAATTCTGTAGAAAGAGGGACAGCAAACACTGAACGTTAATGTCAACAAACTGGGGGGACATTTTTTTCCATAGCATGCACGCGGCAAAGTAAAACCAAAACATTCGATAAGTTTCGCATCGACGACTGAATATTGTTCTGTACGGCGCGCAATATGTTGGACTAGCAGTACACTAGCTACAATACAATACATAGGTACAATCACTAACCAGTTAGGTTCAAGACACTCCCTTGCCCAGCACGGATATGCATTATCCACCACTGCTACCTTTCAATATACATGTTCATGTGCATCTTTGTATGCAGCGACTATTTATGAGGGCTCCTCTTGAGAAAGGCGTATTAGCATAGGATGATGCAACAAATCAACGAGGAAACGTCTTTAGGCCCCGCTCTGAAATCAGCAGTGCTCATACAGAGGTGTGACAGACACCTCTGTACGAGTGCATATAAAACTGAACAAACTCAGAGTAGTAGCCAACGTTCTCGAGTATTCATAGTCGCATACATAATCAATACAGTCTCGAGAAAGATCGAAACCTAAGAACGTACCACCTAAAGCTTTAATATGACACCAGGACCGTGACTGGATCTTGTGTAAATCACAAGATCCAGCATGAAAAAAGGGAAAAAAGCAGTAAAAAACATCTCAAAAACAACTGACATGAGAAATGAGAAAATGTCTCGATATTGGAATATCCACTTGGACAGAATATGCCAAATTTAAAAACAAATAAATAAAAAATACAGCGGAGAGAAATGCCAAAATTGGTCCCATTTCACACACACAATCAATCTTCAAAGGACTGGCGGGGCTCCACACCACACAGAGGCTTGTGAGTCATAGAGGGGTCAGTGGCAAAGAGAGCCATACAGATCACAGACAGAAAAGCCTAACAGACCGTCTGTCAACATCCATCGCCATGCCCACAGAAAAACCCCGCCCCAGTCAATACCCATAGCGACCCGGGCAGAATGCTAGACGTGACACGCTGCCAAACAAACACAAAAACGGCGCACCGCTACACGTGTTCCAAAATGTTCCTATGCGTAACGGGAGATAAAGCCGCCGTTGCTTTCAGCGCTAAGTGTATCCACCCCCGCATTCTTGGTGAGCGAGTCACAAATGTTTTCTCGCGGCCAGGGTGGGCTCCCAACTGAAGCGACTACACCAATCTCAAAGGGGGGCGGAACCTGAAGTAGGAACGTTTCGCGGCGCTGGTTTACGGCTTTAATTCTTGGATAAATGAAATATGTTGTCAAGGCCATTCTCACTGTAGCAGTACGGCCAAAACACGGGCTACTCGATTGTAAAAGGGCATAAGTTCAGCGTTTTTGTCGTCACTGCCTGCGCGTGTCTCTTCGTCGCGATTTGATCCTTTATGCCTCCGTTTAAATGGATCTCCAACCAACCGCACAGATCAGGACCGTCTCCCGACTGAAATGAAATGTCACACTAAAACGCACAAATTCCTCCTCTGCAGCTCTGTCCACACGCCAGCAACTCAAACAGAGAATCTGTACATGTCAGGGAATTTTACCAAGTCATTTCCTAGATCAGCCCCTCATTGATCATAGGATCTATTAACCTACTATTTTCCTCTAGAAAGTAGAACCCCTTACTTATTTTATTTATTTATTGATGTATTTGTTGTTTGTTTGCTATCCCTCACGGAGAAATTCAACTGGTGTGTCATGTTATGTCATGCCCTAACAAGAAAACAATTACGCCAATGTTTAACACATGGATTTTGCGCATGATCTGATCACTACTTTGTCATTTAAAAACAAGCTAATGAATTCCTCTCTCTAAGAACATGAAAGAGAGAAAAGGCAGTGGCCTGATTGTCCTGGGCTGGGGGACCAGGGAGCCGCTTCGGCCTGTGCAGGCTAAATCACGCGCACACAAACAGTGCAGGAGCCTTGCTTTCACCATCACAGTAACTCATTCACCCAGAAATGACAGGACTCCATCAAATACATTTTAAGTGTTCTGCAAATATTCTGCCAAATATGACATTCAGGCAATGACTCTAATATTCACACCACAACCTGTATCTGTCCGAGCGGGCCCACTCGACCAGCTGACTCCCCACCCACCTCAACCACGGGCGTAGCACACACCCCCGTTGCTGCACAAAACTATAGCTGCCGAAAATGTCATCACTCTGGTCACGGATAAATCAAGTGGGAGAGTGAGTATGTGGTTTACTTGTCAACATGACATGTAAACGGTATCTCAGTTGTGCCCAAAAACACCGCAAAAAACATTATCTGAACAAGCTAAAGCGAAAAATAACCTAAAATAACGTCACTATTCCGGCAAGGACGCTTCCACATCGACTGACGAATCACAGGTAGCTAATAGCCTACCCGCAGTAACAGCTTGCAGTCTCCCGACAGAGTCAGGCTGTCCTCAGAGTTTCCTATACACTTTCCGTAACAGACTGAGGAGGAAATGAAGGAGAGTAAGATCTTGCTGAACTGCTGTATTTAAAGCAGCATTCCCTTCTGCCCAGTTTTCCTGATGTTGCCACAGCATTTAAGCTCTTTTTAACAATTCCTGTCACTGTGGAGTCTGCAGAGATATAATTTTCAACACTTAAATTAATCAAGAACTACCTTAGAAGCACCATGTCTCAAGAAAGACTGTCAGGGTTGTCAAAAACAGTCTGGCCTGCAAGCTGGACCTACAAGCCGCGGTTAAAACATTTGCACAAAGACACGCAGCCTACTTAGACTACTAGTATAGACAAGTAGCAAGACAGGAGGACAGAACTACACACATCTCTCAAGTGGGAGTAGGCTGATTGAATTTTATTTACTTTGATTGTATTACTTTGCAGCTCATTTGTGAATGGCCTATAGCCTACTTTTTAACCCTCATTATTATGTGATGCTTCCATCACTGTCAATGGTGCTGAAATAACGATACAACACGTATGCGGCTGTCTATTAAGGGGGGCTGCAGGGGGGGGGGCACCCCTGAGAAACTGCTCCGACGCCAGTGACCTCAACCAGTCTCTTTCATAGCTCTCCTGCCAGCTCGCAGACTTCCTGTCCGTTTCTCCCACTATCCTCAGGTAAATTGTGTTCTCGCCGGCTGCACCCACCGCTGGGCTGCAGGACTGCAGAGGGAGAAGAAGCCGTGAGCGGCTGCCTAAAGCTCTCTCCCAAATTGAGAGGCCATAGCTGCACTTCCACCAATCAATACATACTTTAGTATTAATGCATTTTCGCAGTTGAAGCGTCCCAAAGCTCAAAACAGAGAAGGTATTCAAAAGGGAATCAAGGAAACCAGAAAAACCTGCACCCATTAGAGGACAAAATGAAAAAAGAAGCCCTGATCTCAGAAAAACACCGTTGAAGAGACACTCCTGGAAAACAGCGGCTAAGATAACAAACACAAGAACAGAAACAAGTAAAGGCCTGTAAATGGGAATATCCATCAGTTCACAAAATAAAGCCAGACAAGTGTTCAGTGGTGCTCAGGGATAACCATCATTAGCAAACGGCGGTGCTACGGATGCTGGGCTCCATATCCACCGCCTCGGTCTGCGGCTTCAGCATTTAACCACGTTACAGACATAATAAATCACAATAAATCAAACGCAACATGAGTTTACCCAACAAAGTTTATTTTTCCTCTCATTAGTTCCTCCTTGAAAGTAAACTTATTTTTCTCTCCCTCTTTTCGCGAGGCTTGCTCGCGGTCTGATGGGAATTCCACATGCCGTCTGGAAGCTGTAAACCATTCACTTTCACCTGTAGAGCGCTGCTAAAAAACTACAGTAAAACACTTAAGGTTTACCCTTTTCTTTAAAAGAACGCTGCAATCTCCCTTAGCAAATTCGAAAAGATGTGCTTGTGAGCGCCTAAGTGGAAAAACTCAGGTACGTACAACACAGCTCTGCGCTTCAACACTAATTAGCTGCTCCTGAGAGGTAAGAAATGTCAGGTGAGTGAGTGCGCAGAGTAAAGGGAGAGACAGAGGTCGGCCGTGCGGTTAGTCTCCCACAATGCTTTGCTGCGCCGCGCGTTGTGCGGCGCTGAAAGTTAACGTTTTATAATCCTGTAAAAATCTTTCTGATTCTTTGGATGCCATTGTGTCCCTGCAGAGCAGAAGCACTGAGCTGTAGAAAGCAAGCAGCAAAACTGATCCCAGTTTGGAACAAAGACAATCTGTCAGTGGACCCGGTTCATATACGCACGGCCAATTAAGGGGTCATATATTTACCACAGAGAGCAGAAAACCACAAGGCTTTCAAAGTTAACCAACATTTGCCAACTTTGAGCTAAATGTGGTCAAAGTAAAATAAGAATTAGAAAAAATGAGCTAGCCAGCTGTACATTTGATAAGCTCCATTGCAAAACAATAATGAAGTAATTTTGACAGAAAGCTCTGACTGCTATATTGAGTTCTGAGTATCTACAGTTTATTTTAATGTTATCATTTCTTCAACTCATTCCTGGGAAAGATTCAGTTGTTAAATCCTTCAGTGAAACACCAACGCTTGTTGGATTTTCATTAACTATATACAGTTCTGTAGAAATAATAAATGGACACAAGGCATCATAAAGCGCATTTTCGTAAGTGTGCGTCATTATTTTATGCTGTTGGGTGTTTCCATGGGAGAAACGAGATACTGGCTTGTTTGAAGCAAACCGGACGACAGAACGTCGTTAAAAACGGCACTACAGCAGCATAATGTAAAAAGTGTTTCTTATTAAACCGTGCTCTGCTAAAACACGAGGAAAAGATATGGCTCTAAGAGTATTGCTGTGACCACTGGCCACCTAATATCTTTTAATAAGAAAAGGACAGACAAATATGTATTTGTAATAAAGTGAACAGTTTGCTGCTGCAGCAAAATAAAAGCCAAGGTGAAAGCACAGGAACTCCTCCAGCCTCTAATTATCCAAAGCAAAACAAGGGAGCAGCGGACAATTTTATGAATCTCTGATGTAGATATTCTATAATATGTGTGAGGTATTGTGGTAATTAAACTTTACAGCCCTTTCTGCAAAATGAGATGAGGCCTCGGGGAAACGGTTAATTCTGTTCTTAAATTAAACTCGTACTTCTTTCGAACCGCGTAATACGCGATAAATAAATAAATAGCCGTTATCAACGCGCTAAAATAAGTTAATAAGGTAACGCCCGCTTTGAGCGATAGAGGGGGAATCCCTGAAGCCTGTCGCGCTGCTTGTATTGATAGTGAAACCCAGGACGTGAACGCCAGCATCACCCATCTGCTTTGAAAGCAGCCGAGCACCAAGGCAAAAAACAAATTCTCTTTTTTCCGCATAAAGAAAACGGGTAAAATAGACAATAAAAATAAAACGATGTCATAAAAAGGAATGTGCAGGTGAGGCGAGAGACCCAGAGGGGTTTATAAAAAACCTCACTGTGAGTATATTAAGTGAAAGGTTCAGAATATATTCATTCTGTACCGAAGCAGGATAAAGATCTTACCAAGTTGTTGAAGGAGTACCGGAAAAGACATACTGTACAGCACCATGAGAAATAACAGAAGCCTGATAGGCGTATTAATAAAATGGCCTTTCGAAAATCCAGTGCGACTTTGTACATACTGCCTGGCGTGTTCCATACAGATTTGCATGAGCACATGTACAACTGCCATTGTCACAGTGTTTTTCTGACGACGGATTTGCAGTTATTTTAATGTATTAGCATGCAAAACCTGTCCTCTCTTGCTATTCAATGTTTTTGTTTGCTTAGTTGCAGTGGAGTGATACGGGGCGCAAAGAAACCGGGAATTTCTCGCGACAGGCGGCAAGCTATTGCTTTTCGACACGCAGTGGGGAAACTCCCGTTTGCAGGTTGCTCGTGTTCCTCTCGACTGCCAGTGCTGATGGCGAAGCTTGACCTTTTCTCCCTCCAATGAATTGTTTCAGAAAATACCTTCCACAGCCCTCATTCCTTCGATGAAATATGTATGCCTGATAAATAAGATGCAGATATGCACCAAAGAATGGTTCGGCTCAGAGTTAATGAACTGTATAGGCTAGATCAAAAGGTAACTTTTACGAATGCCACAATGATTCAGCAGCAAGCTTCTGAAAAACAGCAGGCAATCCTCAATTGAAAAGGCTGATGTTACACTGCCAAATCAGGGCTCTACAGTGCTCCCATTTTAGGAGCATTTGCTCCCGAAATTTTGTGTGTGCTAACTGGAAAAATTATTTAGGAGCACAACTACTAATTGGGATACATTAGCACGCTCCTAATTTTTTTAACTTAGGAGCACATGTGCTCCTTGGAAAAAATGTTAGTGTAGAGCCCTGCAAATGAATAACCACTCTGACTCTCACTCTCGTCTGTCCATCCCACTCCCCGTCCTCGTCTCAGCCTCTCACCCGTCGATTTCCCACTCTTTCACCTGTCTATCTCCCACTCTCTCCCCCCATCCTCCCTCCTCCTCCTCCTCCTCTCCTCTGTCCGTTCACTTTCTTCCCTCCCTTATAGCTTCCTATTCTCTCTTCTCTCTCTCTCTCTCTCTCTCTCACCCCCTCTCCTGTGGCGGTCTCTTCATCGCCGCATGTCTCCTGCTCTCGGTCGCAGGCCCAAGTAAATTGCTGAAGGCCTTGTGTCAGATCTGCTGGTTAATTACCAGGTAAAGGACCCTAAATAAAAAAACACACACTTGTGGGTGGGTCCTAATGCAGCAAAGAGCCCTGAACAGAACCCGCCCGACCGGCGTTTGTAAAAAAAACACAAGCGGCCCACAACACCAGCGCGCCCATTTCTTTGCGTTTTCCTTTCCCGGTTTGTGTAAAACTTTGACTCGGAGCACGTTATGGCTAAAATCCCATCTCGACGCAAGGCTAAACTTTTATGACTTGAAGCCTCGCAGAAAAGCTCGACTGCAATTAGCGTCATCCCCATCCCCTGCGCCGCGGAGCCAAAATCCCAGCCCGCGCCCGAGCAGTAATAAATCAGCGTTAATATCAGCTGACTCAACACAGCTGAGGCTGAATCGCTACGCGTCTTACAAAGCCCTGCACTTGTTTTCTTGGAGTGTGGACACATTTCATCCCCGGTAATAATGCACTAAATATACTACTCATCACTTACTACAGGCGTCTCTTGTGAAAAAGTAAGCAATTAGGTGGCGGTTACAAGTGAACAGGACTGCAGCTCTGGGCGCTCGGAAAATCCTTTCCTCAAACCTCCTGGCTGTGTGCACCACACATTTTGGTGGACCTACAGCAAGCAGCGGCTGTTGACCCCAGCGGAATTACCCGTAAAGACACGCTGAGCCCAAGGTATTGTTCAACTCTGTTCGCTGAAGACCAAACAACGGTCAAAAGTAATCAAGTCTAATTAAACAGAATTATTCAACAGCCGCAGCGGTAATGGCCTGAAAATAACAATATCGTTAAATTGCCGACGGGAGAATAATTTATCTGCAGGACAGAGTCCTGAACCGGCGAGACGTGCAGCGCAGTCCGCAGGGAGAGCGTGAAGCCGTATATGAGTTTGCCTCACATGGCGGGGGGTTCGAACCCTGCCATGACATTTTGTCAGCTGCGGAACCTTCTCTATCAGTTACCCTCGCTGCTGTTTACCTGTCTGAATAAAGATGGGAGGGTGGACTGTCCACTCTCCTTTTCAAGGAGTCCAGAAGCGAAGTGTGAGACAGGGGGAGTGGACTTCTGACAGTGTACACACACGCTGTGAGTACTGGCCTCAGGACATCCGTCTTTCACACGTCCTCTGCCCGTTACAGGTCCCAGTTTTAAAATCTGCGTTCATGCTCAAATATGCTGTGTGACCAAAACAAATGTTTAGGCTATCAAAATTAATTTAGAATTGTCAATGCACTGCAGAGAATAGCCCATAAGCAATAAAGTCCAACAACCAAGTTGTGACATTAAATAGTCTTGCATACCTCCCCAACCCCCGAAACCTCCAACACTCCTACACACACACACAGCCTTATATGTACCCCTCTACATATACACACACACACACACACACACACACACACACACACACCTCTCTGCTACTAAAACTGCGCACATGGGCAGTTGGGCACACAAACACAGAGCCTTAAAGGAGCGTGTGTATATGGACACACACACAAACACACACACCTTTACAAACACCCGTCTCAAACCCAACCCCCCTCCCTGCCATGTGTACAATGTAGTGACAGAAGCCAGAGGGACTGGATACAGACAGTGGGATGGGAGGGGGCATGTCTCACTGCGATGAGAAAGCGCTTCTGCTTACACAGCCTCTCTTCACCCGGCACCACACCCAGTTTTGTCCGCTATTTGTCGATGGAGTTTTTTTTCCTTGGCCCGCATTATTTATAAGAAAATAAATAAATAAGAAACCTTGCACTTGGAGCCGTGACAGTGACAAATGAGCAATTACAGCGGAGGCCTTAATATCTCATATTCACAGCGGCGTTTTATTTTTGGAGGGGTGGCAGAGACACGGCGACCTGCAATTAGCCCCATTGACGGCGGCACCGGGGAGGTGGGGGTTGGGGGGGGCCTGCCCCGTGACCGTCCCCGCCGGGGCGGGGGGGGTGGAATCACGGCCGTTCCTGGCGTGTCGTCCATCATTACGTTCTGCCTGGACAGAGCGGCTGGTGAGAGTGTGTTGGGGGACGATCTGGACTGGCCCTGGGAGACGGACGCTGTACCTCGGTGCTCGCGCTGGGCTCCCGGAACGAGCCTCGCCAGGGGCCCCCCTTCTGCCACCTCCTCACAGCGCTCCTCGCTCACTCAAGTACTCCAGTTGCTGGGTGCATTCTGGGCTTATGGGATACCGCAGCTGTATGACGTACTGTACATATAGGCCTGCAAACACTGGGTACGTTCACATGCACAGCACTATCAGATTACTGGAAGCTATCAGTTTACGCCAGTATTTCACTTATCGCGTTCACACGGATATAAGTAATGTGATTAATCCAAAATATGTGTTTACATGACTCTCCATAATTGGCTCTGTGGAAAAGATAGCTACTAACTGCTTCCCGTTGTAAAGACAAAAATGATCCGCCCGTCAAAAATTTGTATTATTATTATAGCCAACTAGTTATTTTTTAGGTAGTGGTTGATTTATATTATTGTAGCCATTATTATTGTAGCTAGCTTTACCGATCTCATAATTTGCCAAATTTCAGCTATTTAATGTGCTAGCCAGCTAGCTAATCCAAACATAAGGTCATAACACTCAACTATGCATCTTCCCTGGTGAAATGTGTTAATTTAATAATAAAACCGATTTTTACAAAAATAATAATAATAATAATAATAAATAATAAAGCCCAGGCCGGGCAAATTTTGATGGGCGGAACATTTTTGACATTACACTGTCCCTCTCTCCACTTCTGACTGACATGCGCAGTTTCAAAAAGCCAAAAGAAATCGGAGTTTGGGGGGGGAAAAAACAGGTGTTAATCGGTTTTCGAATACACTGATGATGACCTCACATAATCAGATAAAGATGTTTACATGACCATTTCAATAATCAGAGTTTTGCCATAATCTGAGTATTAGTGTTCATGTAAGCGTACCCACTGACCAAAGATCAGTTCTCTTTTTTGGTCACATACTGTGTGGGAATAGGTCTTGGATTAGTTGTCTGATCACGGACCAGTTCCCGGGGACATAAAGTACATGGAACGAATAGCACAGTGCAGGGTGTATGACTGGGGAATTCACAGGCAAAGAGGATGTCTCTTGCGCTCATAAGCAATGCACGGCTGTAGAATGAGTCCTGCGTATATTATATTTAAATAAATAAAACTATTTTCCTCCCCACGGGCTCTCGAGCAGAGCTCGGTCCGGCTCAAAGTACCGTCAGCCTCAAAAGCCCCCGACAGAAAACGCTGAGAAGAGAATGGACCCACATCCTTCTCCCTGTGACTCCGCTCCAACCGCAGCTTTGCAGAAGGTGACTCAGCCTTCAGATTAGCACCCAGCTCCTCCACACTAAAGGCAGCCCACACTTTCAATTGTGGACATCATTATTAAATCTCTAAAAGTCTGGGACACCTGCCAAAGAGTGCTGAAACTAATCAAAGCAGCATTCAGTTAAACAGAATATCAAATCTGAAATCTCGTTTTCTTGCCAGATTTTCAAGTAGTTGTAGTTGTGCAGGTGTGGGGGGAGGGTTGAAGGCTATGGGGAGTAGTTGGTCAGGTGTGGAGGGAGGGTTGAAGGCTATGGGGAGTAGTTGTGCAGGTGTGGAGGGAGGGTTGAAGGCTATGGGGAGTAGTTGGGCAGGCGTGGGGGGTTGAAGGCTATGGAGAGTAGTTGTGCAGGTGTGGGGGAGGGTTGAAGGCTATGGGGAGTAGTTGGGCAGGTGTGGGGGGTTGAAAGCTATGGGGAGTAGTTGGGCAGGCGTGGGGGGTTGAAGGCTATGGGGAGTAGTTGGGCAGGTGTGTGGGGTTGAAGGCTATGGAGAGGAGTTTGGCAGGTGTGGAGGGTTGAAGACTATGGGGAGTAGTTGTGCAGGTGTGGGGGGAGGGTTGAAGGCTATGGAGAGTAGTTTGGCAGGTGTGGAGGGTTGAAGGCTATGGAGAGTAGTTGGGCAGGTGTGGAGGGTTGAAGGCTATGGGGAGGAGTTGGTCGGGTGTGGAGGGTTGAAGGCTCTGGGGAGTAGTTAGTCAGGTGAGGGGGGTTGAAAGCTATGGGGAGTAGTTAGGCAGGAGTGGGGGGTTGAAGGCTATGAGGAGTAGTTGGTCAGGTGTGGAGGGAGGGTTGAAGACTATGGAGAGTAGTTTGGCAGGTGTGGAGGGTTGAAGGCTATGGAGAGTAGTTGGGCAGGTGTGGAGGGTTGAAGGCTCTGGGGAGTAGTTAGTCAGGTGAGGGGGGTTGAAAGCTATGGGGAGTAGTTGGGCAGGAGTGGGGGGTTGAAGGCTATGAGGAGTAGTTGGGCAGGTGTGGAGGGTTGAAAGCTATGGGGAGTAGTTGGGCATGTGTGGGGGGTTGAAAGCTATGGGGAGTAGTTGGGCATGTGTGGGGGGTTGAAAGCTATGGGGAGTAGTTAGGCAGGGGTGGGGGGTTGAAGGCTATGGGGAGTAGTTGGGCAAGTGTGGGGAAGTTTGAAGGCTATGAGGAGTAGTTGGTCAGGTGTGGAGGGAGGGTTGAAGGCTATGGGGAGTAGTTGGGCAGGTGTGGGGGGGGGGGGGGGGTTGAAGACTCTGGGGAGTAGTTGGGCAGGTGGGGGGGGGTTGGAAGTGAAGCATTTGTTGTGAGCACTGAGTGGACATCGCAGTGTGACTGGGCTGTGTGCCTGAGTGTTATGCAGATCGAAAATAGTTGACATGCTCCAGCTTTTACAACAGCTGGGGAAAGTGGTATTAAACTGCACGCACATAAAATAAATGTGCTATCAACATATTAAATGATACATTATTTATGTATCGGGAACCATGGGAGTTCAACTTCGATATAATGAAAAACAATGAAAGCAGGCCATTTTGAAACTGTAATACGACTTCCTGATTTAATGCCATTTTTGGACTCCAGTCAGCACGCGCCCCTCCAGGTTTATGCATTAGTTTTTGTTCCCCCACAGAAGGGCCCGAGAGAGCTAATGGGATTTCCAGTTTTATGGGTCGTTTTTAAAAGTTGTCCACATTCCTTGCAGTTCATTATATTAACTCTGCAGTGAGAGGTCAGGTTAGAGGCAGGTCTGAGCCATTGTGCAGGAGGATGTCAGTCAAGTCAAGCCCCCACTCATACCCTGCTCTCCAGAGACACCTCCTTATCAGCTGCTCTCCAGAAACACCTCCTCATCAGCTGCTCTCCTTTGACACCTCCTCATCACTCACTCTCTCTCCAGAGACACCTCCTCATCGGCTGCTCTTCTGGGACACCCATTTCCGCCACTGTTATCCTGTGGTTTCTATTCCTCATCTCTGGTTCCTCACTCTTCACCTGTTCTTCGGGCACTCCTACTCCCTACCTGTTCCCTCGAAGCCCTCCTCCTCATCTCTACCCCTGAGTGTGTAGTTCCAGCAGCGACTCCTTGTTGTCAACAGCCAGGCTGAAATCTCATTGCAACACCGCTTTAAAATTTCACCACGCAAACGGCGGACGACGCGGCTGCTCTGAGCCAGCCCTCTGAACGGGATCACAGTTGCTCCTTATTCCCCAGAACCGCTGAGTACGCCACCCGTCCCTGCCGAGTCTCTGAGTAATAAAACGCACTCAACACCCGCCAACGCCGCCGTGATCTTCCACGGGGAAAGCCGAGCCACAGCTCATCACACATCGAGGGGCACGCGTAGCTGCATCTGGTACTCTGCTCCAATAAAAATAAAAAAACTGTTAAAACCGATACGGTCAGGCAGTCAGGAGCAGAGGCGGATATCGGGGGGGGGGGGGGGGGGGGGCGCAGAGCGATTTCACACTTTGGGTCTGCAGGCCCCCCGGACGTGGGAATCAGGGTGGAAATAGGGAGCAGGGTACTGCTACCTGCGTCAGTGCCCTTAAATCACGGGTCCGATTTATGCAGTTTGCTTATTTATGAGCCGAAACACCATCTCCGTGGGAAATTATGCCCTGCGGACGCATCAGTCCTCTAAAATCATTTGCTTAAAAAAATACATAAAGTGCCTTAGGCTGCTGTTATTATGCTGCCTTACCCAAATTTAAACTCAAACTTTTTGATCTGGGGAAGGGTGATGGGCATTTGCATTCTGTAATGGCATCAAACAGGAGTGGGTGTGGGGCCGCAGACTCTCTCTCTCTCAGCGCGGGGCTGAAAGAGGCCAGTTAGGAGGCTGTGCATTCCTCCTCCTCTCCTCTAGTTAACCCCCCTGCACATAGGGGCAAGCTGGGGTGAGTCAGGGAGACCAGTCACCACACCCAGGTGCAGAAAGCAAAAGAAGAAAGATAGAGAGGGGGAGAGAGAGATAAACCGTGCGTGCGTGCGTGCGTGCTTCACTCAGTGAAAAAGAGAAAGCAACAGAGGGACGACTGGCAACGGAGAGTCACAGTTATTGTCCAGCAAGAAAAGAGAAAAAGAGACTGAGTCCAAGTGACTCACCAACAAGAACATCCCAGTGGCTGGCCAATGAGAGCCGCAGCTAATTCGCCAAAAGAAACTATCCCCAGCACAGCTGCGTCAGGGTTGGTTGCCTGGACTAGTCAGCCAGGTAGAGGACCTTGAGAGTGGAGTTAGGGGGGGAAGTGTGGAACAGCAAGCTATCCTATCTGCTGCTGTGTGGAGATGCGCCGTTGCCCCGGTTTGACCAGATTACCTCCGGATCTGGATCAGGATTATACACATTTTATAAACAGAAAGTTAACTCGATCAGAGCTCAGGAGACATCGAGAGCTTTAGTACGGGTGAGGTGCGTGGTGATCCTCTAATGGCCATACATTTGAAATGTGCACAGAAGGGTTATGTTATGTACACGGCACAGATACAGAGACTGTGAATATGTGAGCGGGACGGGCAGAGTGGCGCGTTGGGGGGGGGGGGGGGGGGTTTGGGGGGGCAAGTCATAAACGCAAAGAGCAGCGAGGCCCTGATACATTTCAACTCATTAGTAGCAGATCAAGTGGGAACACGCCAGAATCCAGCTCGTAAACTTGGGAACTGACCTGCCAAGAGTCCTGATACACAACATCAAACACAAGCACGGGAGGATCTGACCGCCTCTGACCGCCGCTCGCTAACATACACCACACTTGCATTCACAGCTGACTGGGTGAGGGAGAACAATAATGAACATCTGAGCGAATGAGTCCAGTCCATGAGTGAAGGAGTGTGTCAGTGAGTGAGTGAGTGGATGAGTGAGCGGGTAAGTGAACGAGTAGGGCGAACTAGTGAGTGAGTGAATGGAAGGGTGAGCGAGTGAATGAATGGATGAGTGAGAGAGTGAATCGATTTGTGAGTGAATGGCTGAGTAAGGTGAATAGTGAGCGAGTTAGAAAATTGATGATTGAGTTAACGAGTTAGGTGAATGCATGGAGTGAGTTATAAAGTGGATGAGTGAGTGGGTGAGCGGTTGAGTGTGGGGAATGAGTGACAGAATGAGTCAGCTCAGCGCATTAGTGAGTTGGCCAGTGAGTGGGAGTAAATCTGTGAAAATTACAGATTTATTCATTTGATTGTTTGAGTGCATTTTATTTTTCTCCATTGCATTTCTAAGCACTGGTCGTTGACTGGATTTCTTTAAATATAGGCCCCAGGTCTCGTACGAAATGGACCCACTTTGCTTACATTTTGCTCTTTTCAGAACAAAAATGAGCGAAGAGACGCTCGCCAAAGCTTTGGGTGTCTGGAGGAGACTGCAAATTAGCCCCAGGGGACGGCAAATCCGTTCTTTAATTAGCCTACAAAATCATTTTAGTTACTCCTTTAACTTTCTATATTTTATGGAGAAGCGGCTGCTGTGTTGTTTTCTTAAAATACATTCTAACGTTAGCCGTAAAAAGTGGTAAAAAAAAAAGAATAAAACTAAAACAGACATTACACGGGGAAAGAAAAATGTGACATGCAGTGTAAAAATGAACTAAAAAAAATAAATAAACAGCAATTCTGAAATTTGCCCTTTGTAACAATGCAAAGTAGAGGCTCTAAATAAGACTTCAGAAGAAGAATGTGACCGCGGCACACAGGCCCTCGGACACTGGAAGACGCTCAGAGCCCAATACAGCTCTCCCGTTTCCTGACCTTGCTGAATAATCTTTCAGCTGTCACAGTCTGACAGCTCTTATTGATATTTCCAAAAAACCCTGGGCTAATGGAGTCCTATTGAGATGATTAAACCAGAGGCTCTGTTCAGATTAGTGAGCCTCACACCCCGCCCCACCCCCTCCCCCGCACAGCCTGTAACCACAGCGAGCAGACGAGTGCGTGCGCTGCTTTGACAATCCCTTCTGCTGTCATTACCTGCAGACTTCACCTCGGCACCGCACACACCGATATACATTAGCTCACGATAACTCACAATATCCACCATGCACACCTGTACAATAATAAAAACTGTTTCACAGATTTTTGCAATAAACATATTATAATTCATTTCAATGTTTCAGTGTATTAAGACTTTGACAGAAGACATTTAGAATAAGCCTCTGAGCTCAAAAAGCAAGATTATTGTTATATTTTCCTAATCAAACTCTGATGTTTACTGTCCACATTTTACTGTTATGTTAAGATTTCACAGATGAACCCGCTCGTCATCTAGATGATTTTAGGGTATTTTCTCAAAAAATGCATCAAGTGAGCCGTGCCACTTGGCTGTAGGGTGGACATAGTGTACAGCCCGCTCCCCCATTTTAACATGTAGAGTCTTGGTCTGCCGTCGGCAAAGGCTTAAATGCTGAGCCAATCAGAGAGCAGGATGATGCAACCTCATGATCACTCTAGTTTCAGTGTGAAGTAAACACCGTGGCAGAAAGAGTACAGGCAGAGCTCTCAGCACTCACTGCCCATAAACAAACAGAAGCAATCGTGAACTATTCTAAAAATCAATCAAGGCTCAAGACTTATACACAGAGCAGGCCGCAGACGCCCAAGAAACTGGTGTGCAGTCTGTGGCCTATGCCGACCAGATACAGAGCAGAGAGAACGCCTCTCCAGGACAGCCTGGGCTGTGTTTCCAGAGTCGTCATTCCACACAAACGAAACCCAGCGCACAGACACCAGCGCTCTCCTGACTACCTTAATGCTAACACACCTCTCCTTCCCGTCCCCTCCGTACTGAGCCCAGTTCAAGTCCCTACCTTCCAGCCGCTGCCCGCCTCTCTGTAGTAAGGGAAGTTTTCGCAGATCCACTGGTAGATCTCGCTGAGGGTCATCTTCTTCTTTGGGGAGCTGTTGATGGCGAAGGTGATGAGGCTGGCGTAGCTGTAGGGCGGCTTGCCGTCCTTGTGCTGCTGCACCTCCTCCTGGTCCAGCGTGGTGTTGGGGTCCAGCAGGGCGCTCTTCTTGGCCACGCCCGGCCCGTGGGCATTCTGGGCGTCCGCCTTCTGAATGGCCGCCCGCATCGTGAGTTGCGGCAGCCAGTCCATGGAGGTCAAGCTGCTCTCCAGCTCTGATGTCATGGTAACCGGGAGGCTGGGTCACAGAGGGAGATGGCGGGAGGGGCGGGGTGAGGGGCGGAGCCTCCCTCAGCTCAGAGTGCTTCTGCTGTACACTGCTCCCGATGCACTCTGGGAAAACAGAGAAAGACAGACACAGGTTACCATCACTGCTCACCTCACACATTCATCAGCGAGGTCATGCAGATTCTTTACTGCACTCAGAGATGGGGCTCACATTGACGGGTTTGTCAGGACAAGACACTTCTGTACTCAATGAACAGCAACTACACCTGCTAAACTCTAACAAGTCCGCACTATAGACTAAACTCGAACAAGTCCTCACTATAGATTAAACTCTAACAAGTCCGCACTATAGACTAAACTCTAACAAGTCCGCACTATAGACTAAACTCGAACAAGTCCTCACTATAGATTAAACTCTAACAAGTCCGCACTATAGATTAAACTCAAACAAGTCTGCACTATGGACTATAGTAACAAGTCCTCATTAAATACTAAACTCTTAACAAGTCCTCACTATAGAATAAAAAAAAGTCCTCACCTTGAACTAAACTCCAAAACGTCTTCACTTCAGACTAAACTCCACTATGTCCTCACTTACACAGATCTGTGAATTAGAAGCCTCCGTTCAGACTAAAGAGGAGGCAGGTTTCTAAATGGGTGTGGTCTGTGGAGAAGAGGGGGCAGAGCTTGTCCTCAACACATGAGCAAAAACACAGAGCCCAAAACAATGCCTCACACACAACCTATATTCTCCACAGTCCATACATAGATACAGTTTCTACAGCTGAAATATAAAATAAGAAGGCATACGGAACAAAAAGTAAAATTTTAACTACAACAGTAATAACCACGGCTTCAATACTAGGCCACTACTCGAGTTACGGAGCATTAAACGGACAAAAGAAAGTAACCACTTCAGTTTCAATCTCTAATAATAATAAAATACTAATTGTATTAACAAAAAAGACATATGAGAATGTAAATTAAAAACAAGTCAAAAAGACAACATATCATTGCTTTGGTGTCACTCACGGTGTCGCTCTCTCGGTTTGATTCGGCGAGCGGGATCTCTGAGGAAACTACTCCAACACTGAATAAAGTTCCATCTGAGCACCCAGCCTTTTCCGCTAGGATGTAATATCAGATACAGTGTGGGAGGAAGAGACAAAGTCCACTTCACAATAACTCACATTCACAGCCCATAAACCGGGATGGTGTGCATATGCTGGAGAATTGTGGGTAATAACTTTGATATGTCCCCACACAGACTACAACTCGCCTCCCAATGGCAATAGCGCCTGACCCTTCAGGTACCATCTTAAAAAGAGGAATGTGGTCCAAAATCCCGTAAACTCTCTTTATAAAAAGATAAAAGTAGACTGAATATAGTTTCTCACACGCACACGCGCAACACACAACAGCGCTTGGTAGTCGGCCTTCCTTGTTCACATTTTGAATAGTATTTTTGGTTAAACTTGACTAAGGCGAGAGTGATTCAATAATCCTGGCTTTGAGCGGCTCTTTCCTTCAGAAAACCAAACCCAAGTCAACTGAATGCACACTAAAACCACCCACGACCCTACACGCACAGCCAAAGCTGACACTTAGAGAAAATGGCCCCTTCAGGACTCCTGACCACTCATCCGCAAAAATCAAAACTGAAAGTCCTGCCTGCAACCAAACCCACAGCTCCGACCCAACTTACAATCCCAGGCGGCGTCCAAAGGTGTGTGCGAGAAAGCGTGGGTATGTGTACGTGCGCACAGAGAAAGCGGCGGTGTGCGTTAAAATAAAGCGAGCCGGTGACGACACCTGGCTCAGGTACGAGGGAGATCCTCCAGAGTTCCCTCCACTGCACCTGCGTAGGCAGCGGCTCAAATTCCACAACAATAACAACAGCGGCGTAGCCAAGCAACAAGCCCCGCCACCGAAACCAGGGGCTGTGCCCTCCTCGGCGAACAAATGGCGGGGGAATGCGCGGAGAAGGCCGCTTGCAGGGGCGGGGATCCCTCGCACCCACGCCTTGGCGGTGGCAGCGGTGAGAGATTTCTCTCTTTTTCCAGCCCCGGAGGCGCAGGCTTTGGAGCCATTTCAAATTTTGCAAACTAAAATAGCAACGGCTTTCCTTTTGTGAAGCCACTCCGGAGCTGCGAACGTAAACCGCGCGTGCGCCGAAGACTCATCTCTTTTGCGCCGAAGACTCGTCTTCTTTGCACGGCGGCACAGGTGATGGCGGAGGCTTTAATGTCGGTCTCCTTCTCTATTCAGAGCCTTAATGAGTCCACAGAGAGCATCAATAACCTGCTTGTTACTCCCTCTACTCTCCATGTTAGCCTGTGTCACTCACACGCACTTCTGAACACGTGCGTTACTGCAGCCTGGTGTGGAGTTGGGCTCTAAAGCTTCTGTTGCTCTCTGTGAGTTTGAGATCAGTGAGGTCCTATCTAAAAAGTTGGGCTCTGCAAGGTCTCCGTGATGGCTCCATGGGGTCTCTCTCTCCGTGAGGGCTCCATGGGGTCTCTCTCTCAATGAGGGCTCCATGGGGTCCCTCTTTCCGTAAGGTCTTCACGGGGTCTCTCTCGGAGAGGTCTCTATGGAGTCTCCCTCTGGGAGGTCTCTCTGTGGTCTCTCTCAGGGAGGTCTCTATGGGGTCTCTCTCAAAAAGGTCTCCGGGGGTCTCTCTCAAGGAGGTCTCCGGGGGTCTCTCTCAAGGAGGTCTCCGGGGGTCTCTCTCAAGGAGGTCTCCGGGGGTCTCTCTCAAGGAGGTCTCCGGGGGTCTCTCTCAAAAAGGTCTCCGGGGGTCTCCCTCAAGGAGGTCTCTGGGGGTCTCCCTCGGGGTGGTCTCTATGGGGTCTCTCTCAGGGAGGTCTCCGGGGGTCTCTCTTTATAAGGTCTCTATAGGGAGAGCTCTAAGGCAGAGCAGCTTCCTATTGTTGTGGCCATTCCCCCTTTGCCTGGCAGCCCCTTAGCAAGAGGTAAAGATGCAGTGAACCTGGCTGATGGACTCACACTGGCCTCAAGGTCTCCACCTCCTCACGAAGCACACTCCTGGTCCACAACCTCTCTGGCTCCAGTCACCGAGCACACTGATCGAACAGGCTAGAGCCGCATGTCGCCAATACCACTTGACCTCCTGCCCGCCCAACCATGCATAGCCATCCGCGCGAGACAAACGCGCTGCCAGCCAGTCACAGAGCAGTGTCAGCCAGGCCTGAGCAGAGGAGCGGCGCACAGGCTGGCTACAGACACAGTCTGATAAGCACTAAAGAGAGAGAGGAAGGAGCTCCTGCCGCAGTAATTATGCCATCTGGGGATAGCGGAGATTTCTCTCAGCAGTTGGCTGTTAATCATGGCACTTCAGCACTTCAGACTCAAAAACCAGGGGGGCTTTCTGCTAGGCCTGAGACAAAAGACCCTCAGCAGCTCCATAAGTGTGTTCCACCAATCAAAGCCCTACTGCCATCTTTCTGTCCCCAGCATCTGGTTAAGAAGAGCAGGAAATTCACTCCAGTGTACAGAGTTACTGTCGGAACACAGAGTATGCATAATGATTTCACTCTCGTGTCTGATGTTGCTGCAGGAGTGGCTGAGTTCAGTCCAGTATACAGAGTTACTGCAGGAGCAGGGTGAGTTCACTGAAGTGTGCAGTTACTGCAGTGGTGGTGCTTGTTGATAAAGCAGGATTCATTCCACGATTTGAGCCCATGTTAATACGCTGTTCTCAACCTCACCATTTTCTCCCCCAAATTCTAAATTAAATCACATTGTCAGAGCAATAAAATGGTTCACAGGTTCGCCTCCAGTTTGTCAAGCCTTTAATACTGTGGACAAATTATGACAGCAGTAACACATGGGCTTTTTTAATAAACATAACGCATGATAATACAACCTGTCAGAAATAATTAACAGCATATTAAAGATATCAGTGCCTTAAAGAGGCAACTCCCAGTTGATCTTTAAAGTACGGTGACTCATGGGGTCAACTTCCTCCCCTGCTGTGATTTTACATCTGTAACATGTCAGCACACAAATGGTGTGTCCCAATACCAGAAAAATCTCTCCTCCACTACCACCTCCTCTCCTCCGCGCCCCGGAAATCTTTATGTCCTAATCTAATGTTGCCGATTAGGCTACATATCAATTACAAATGGTTACAAATTGATTAATGTCGCGACGGAAATCGCAATGTCAGGTACATTACTGTACATGTGACTACTTGTACTCCAAACAGGCAGTTTTGCATACTTCCGGGTGGTAGTGGGGGAGTGGAAGAAAGGAGGAGAGGAATGAAGAATATTGGGACGCAGCCAAAGCATCAGTGTCCTGCAGGTGCGGGGCCAAACCTCTAGGGCGCGATGTCTGAATCACAGGGCTATGGCATCTGCTGGCTCCGGACTCACAGACATCTTGCAACCTTTAATCTGCTGCCAGTCATTCTTCACTAAAGGCATTGTGGGAAGTGTCACATGCTTCACAAAACACACACCCTCACCATCACCATCACGCTAAAAGAATATGCACTCGTCTTAAAACACTGTATTTGAGGACAGAATTTCACTTAGTAAAGTGTCAATGGAGGCATCCCAGCCGGATAAAAAATGTATTTCTCCATCGGATCATTCGTCCAGCGCTTGTCCCATCACACTGTTTGTTCCTACCCCCTTCTTCACCCTGATTCCAATTCCCCTGTTCAACATCTTCCTGATTCCAATTCCCCTGTTCAACATCTTCCCCCCCATCTACCATACTTCCCTCTATCTAAAAAAAAAAAAACTAGAAATAACCGCCTTGCGGTTGTATGCCTCCGCCAACAAGTCAAGTTACGTCATTCCCAGATACTGCAAGCCTTCACCAAACATTGAACATTAGATCAATAAACTGTTTTATCATTGCAAGGACAGTCTTTATTTATTGAACATATATACTTAATGTGATTATTAGATTGTTTTCTCAGCTACAATGGTAAGCAAAACATTATGATGTCACAGTGAAGTTGTCATCACTGCATCATTTTATCTTATTAGACATTTGTGTGAAATTTTCATAATTAGCGTAGGAATTAGGAGTTAAGGCCAAAAAACATCTTTTGTGAGGTCACAGTGACCTTGACCTTTGACCACCAAAATCGAATCAGTTCATCCTTGAGTCCAAGTGGGCGTTTAGGCCAAATGTGAAGAAATTTCCTCAGCTCAGCTGTCTTGGTTTATGAGACAAGACAGTTTTCCTTCTTTCCGATTTGAAAAAAATTATTTTGGGAAGATATGCCCAAGAATCAGCTGTGGACAGCGGAAGAGGTCCAAGCACTGGTGGCTATCTGAGCATAAGTTTCCAGAACCAACATCTTTCGACAATAAGACGGAAGAATATGTAGCATAGCATATGATTCTCATCAAACCATTCAACGACCCCTCGTACCCTGTGGATGTGGCATTGTCATCCTGGAAGACCACTCCCATCAGCAAAGAAATGTTTCATCATAGAATAAATGTGATCACTCAGAATAAATTTGTATTGATTTGCAGTGACCCTTCCCTCTAAGAAGACAAGTGGACCCAAACCAATCCAGGAAAACGCCCCCCACATCTGCATTATTTATGTTTCTCCACTCATTTATTCAGATTTTTCTTTTAATTCGTCACCCGTTTGTATCTAAAATGCATGTGGGATTGTGGGCGCGGTGTAGGTGGCTACTTTTTTGCGAGAACTCAAGTGTAAATAATACACATCAAATTTATCTGGATTAATTGGACATGTGCACGTCGACAGGCTCCCATATATTTACCCAACACGATAGCATTTGAGCAAACGGTCTCTTCTCATAAGTGCACAAGGCTGGGAATGTTCACACTGAAGTGAATTCAGGAGCAAATGCTTAACTTCAGCATGGAAATGCCACATAAGAGCCTGGAAACGGGCATCAGGATACGGCCAGGATTTTGTTTTCATTAGCGTTTAGACCTCATGATCTTGTCATCAGTCACCATTCATTGCCCTGTCCATTAAAATCATGCATAAACTCGATACACAAAGTGTAATTGTCGATAAGCAAAGTTTCAAGTTTCAATTTCAAATAAAATTTTCCAAGAGCAATACAGCAATATCAAGATACCAACAATATCTCATCAGCCAGGGCTAAAAGTGAATGTTTGCACAACCAAATGTAATGTACTACAGCCTCATCCTGGTGTTTCACAACGGACACTCGGAGAGTGTGACGAACAGGCATTCGGGCTGACGCGACTGGAGTCGATTGGCTCCGTCTGGGCCTCCACCGGTGTGAAAGGGCTAAAAGCTGCAGGCTTCACTCCCGTACCTGCGCACAGAGCCCCGCCCCTCCCCCAGCGAGCTCTTGAGCCGCTCCGCTGGGAGGATGAGTGGCCTTAGTGTTGTTTTGGTGGGAGCAGGGGCAGGGAAACGGGCGGTGGCGGTACAGCAGGTATGTCACTGTTTACGTAGCCGTTGCCATACAGCAACAGGGATGAGCAGATACTGCCATCGTTTAACGCCCACATTCAAATACCTGAAATCCCCCAACTGTCCTTCAAAGGTATGTACAAAAACAACTACATCACCGTGAGAGCTCAGGCATTTGCACATTAGTAAAATTGCCATGGTTTCTGGACAAGCAGTTTTTGAACCCCTGCCAAATCCCCACATTTAGATTTACACAAAACAAGGCCAATTATTAATGCAAATAGAAAATATCAGTAAATGCTGTCACCTGACCACTAGGCATATTTTGCTGAGCTGTCCAGATTCCATTCACTCCAGGAGTCATGCTAACCCACGTTATTTTTCATTGCTAACATTCAACATAAGAACATAAGAATGGTCACAGAAACAGGCCATTCACACCATTTAGGTTTGTCATCCTGTCCAGAGGCAACCCAGCATGGTCTTGAGCAGAGGTGTAAAATCCAGGTTCAGAAAGTAAAAGCCCGCCCCAGTTTTTTGTTCCAATCACCGCGATTTGCTCATTCGGACAATTCTTCAGCCATGAGGTAGAACTAATTGGTAAAATCAGCTGGTTGAGTTAATGGGTGGAAAAAATACATGGCAGGACTTCTGCTTTCTGACCCCTGGACTTTACACCTCCGGTCTTGAGCGCCTCCCCAAAGGCTCTCTGCTTCAACGTCACAACCTGCCCAATTAATCCATCCGTCACCAACCCTCTGACAAAGAACAATGCTCCCTGAACTGGAAGCGACCTCTATTGCCAGTGCCACATTTCCCCATGAGATCAAAGACACAGACCCCCAGGGGGACATCGTGACCTCTTAGAGTGCGTCTCCATGTAACCGCGGTGAGGATCTCCCCCGCACCCCTGCGAGCAGCCCCGTGCGCCTTGGAGGCTAAATTAGTCACTACCTCCCTGGGCCGCCTGGCTCCTTATGCGAGATTGCATCTGAATATAGAGTTTCTTGGAATAGTCCGGTCACATTTAGCCATCTGGCCCCATCAGACACAGACCTTTTTGCTTGCCTAAGCAGCTGCAGCGCTGCGTTGTGCTGGGAACTGGGGCGCCGAACGCCGCGACTTCACAGAGCCCGCCAAACAGGCCAAGCCTGCGAACCGCGAGCTGCTTCGACCGCCAAGAACCCTTTACTACAAACTTATGTACAAGAATAACACAACAACAGCAACAAGGAAAACAAGCAGCCGAGCCCATTACAGAACAAACCGGAAGCGACACGCTAAGCGACACGCTAAGGACCCCTGCGCCGTTCCGACCCGCGCACGGACGACTTCCACGCTCTTGACGCCGCGAGACCGCGCTCGCAGGCGGCTCGAAGCCCACCACGAGGACGCTTGGGGGGTTAGGTCCTTTCCTGTCACATTCCTCGGGGCTTTAAATTTGAGAATGGGCAGACCGATACTGTGTGAATAACGTCAGTCAGTGCGCTCTGTAGAGTCGCTGAGAGATCCAACTGATTGAGTGATCTGGCCAGGGAAGTGCTTCCTGAAAGGCCTTCTGTGTGCTGCCTTGCCCGCCCCTCCCCGCTCTACCAGAACGATCTTACAGTGATGACAAGAGCTTACACCTGCGGGGGATGTCACAGGTAAACACATCGCTAAAGCGCGTAGCAGCCTTGACCTTTGCCTACAATCCTCTCCTCTCCTATGTGGGAGGGAGGGGGCGCAGCTGAACGTGTCCACTAACAGGGAGCGTTTAAAACTTCACACTCACCTACCCAGATACTGCAAGCCTTCAGTTTCCATAATTAGGTTTAGGGGCTCTAAAACAATTACTGAAAACCATTTGCCGCTTCCCCTTAGATGAGCGTTTTAGCCAACATCAACTGTGAGTAGTAAGTCAGATTTCAGTAACCTAATTGCCAGCATGCGTACGTGAGTGAGCGAGCTCTCAGGTTAACTCTTTATAACCATTTCGCTCACGCTACTGTCCATTTCATTCTTAGGTCACTTTGACCTATGGGCTCTCGCAGAGGACACAGGTAAGAATTATAACTTCTGAAATATGAAGCCTGTATTCTCTCAGTGTAAAATCAGCTTTGGATCTGACAAGCATCTGATCAAATTGAACCGACGGCCAAATCGGCAGTAGCTTAGCAATTCTCATCATTCGCAACATGTTCCCCCGCCCACTGAAGTGATTCAAGGTGTAGATGAGTCACATGAAATATTTAAAAAATGCAAATCAATTACTTTTGTCAGCACAACAGACAGGCCTCACAGGGTTTCCACACCACCGGAAAGATCTACACCGAGTGTAAAACCAAACCCAATGTCATTCCATTACACTCCACTCAATCGTTTCCCCCTCCGTCACCACACCACTTTCTCCTCCCATTTCGTCACCATGTTTAGTGAAATTCTGTGAAATGTCTTTGCATCCACTTTGTGCGACTGTAAAACAACTGGTCTGGTGAACAGACGACGAAGACAGTGACAAATGTTAATCACTTTCTTGTGAAATGAAAAGCATTAACGTTGCCTGTGCTGCGTGCCAGTTTACTGGGCTTTATGAGTTCAACTATAGAAATGTGATGATGCCACATGAACTAACGTGAGTTGAAATCAATGGGAGTCTACTGTACTAAAGTTCCGATTCTATGATTGGTCAGTGGTCTCGGTAACTAATGTGACCACTGACCATAATCTCGCACCCATTAGCCTCCCCTCACACAATAGCCTTCTGCGCTAGTTTAGTGGCGCTAAAACGAAGATTTGAATGAGCCGAATTGTGGCTTGGCCTTCAATCGTCACTTGCCCAATCGGGCAATAAGCAGAGCCATTTTACTCGTCCAACCCACTGGTCTTACTCGCCTCGGGCAAGTGGGTAAGCGTTATTGTTGAACCTTGTTCAGCGTACTACTCTCTCTCTGTGAATATCTGAGTACAGATGGAGGCGACTGCTTCAATAATTAAACCCTTTTTCCCTCCAACACAATCGTGCTCCTTCACCCACTCAAGCATGAAATTGATGATGCCGGTAAAACATCGCATCGTGTACACACCCTGCTCAGGGCTTCGGAGAACAAGGGCACAACATACTCCAAACTGGGATGCAGCCAAGCCACTTCTTCAACTTCTGCTAAACTCCTCATAGGGTACAGACTCTTTACCAGGTCAAATGTCTCAGGTCCACATAATAACAGGGTTTACCAGCACATGCGTATATCCAAGAGGAAAGGGCTCCTTTTAAATACATTTCCAAAAATTAAAAAAAACATTTGAAGGGATTGTCCATTGGCATCAGAGCAGTATCAGAAACTAAACGCGTAAAAAGTTAGCATAGCAGCGAACTAAAGTCTAACTTATCGTGAAGAGCAAATCTCTTGCGTCCGAGTGACTTTTTGGCTCCTTTGCAGCTCTCCACAAACCAGGCCTCTTGTGCTCCAGATGAGTCACTTGGCAAAAGTCGCGTGTCATGTGGCGGGCAGTATGACTCATCCAGAACACAGGATCTCTGCTGCGGGGCGCTGATCTGGGATCAGGCCTGCCAGGGAGCCCTAAACCAGTGCTGACCTTTTCCTGAGCTGGCTGAGCTGTGCTCACGAGGTGAAAGCTCTTGTGAGCACAGTTACTGAGACACTCAACTGAAAGCTGTTCTCCACGGTGAACAGGTGATTTTCCCTGTTCTCCCAGAGCAGTGGACTGCAGTACTGGGGGGGGGGGGGGACTGGTCAATCGTTTGTAATGAGTGTAGAACCTTCACACCATACAAATTACCCCTAACACACAGAACCTTTCACAACACCAAACCGCTCAGCCCAAACATGCATAGTACCTACAATCTCAGCCTAAACACACACAGAGGCTTCCAACTCAACCAAAACCCACACAGAGCCTTCCAACACAGCCCAAACACACACAAAGAATATTCCAACTCAACCCAAACACGCACACACACAGAGCCTTCCAACTCAACCCAAACACACACAGAGTCTCTCAATGCTGCACCAATCAGCCCAAACACATATAAACTGCCCCAACACCACAGGCAGCCCAAACACACAAATACTGAAGACTCCTGAAGTAGTCTTTCGAAAGCAAAACGCCTCAACAATCCCCTTTCCTACATGCGAGTACAGGAGCAACGACCCACCAACACTGCACTGGGGTCCGATCAAATGCCCTCCCAGGAAAACGTGTCTGTCCTCAGCAGATCTCACGCCGTGGACTTTGATGGCTCAGTGGTGTGCCGGAGGACACAGCTCTAACAACATTAAAGCAGGACATTACACAAAGCCCCCACTACTATCCATATCCAGACTAAACTTCAGTCGGTTAACTCCACCGCACACGCAGGACCCACTGGGCGAGGATGAGACTGAGTTAATCTCAGCAGACCAGTGAAAAGCGCATTCAGACGGCCATCTTTAAGGGCTGATGGGGTAGAGAGAAGTTACAGGGATAATCTGATTAAATCCCCGCCCCCAAAGCAGATTATCAGAATCAGCCTAAATACAGTCATCTTCCATGAGCACTTTTTGTCTTCCGTCTGAAAACTTGCGACTCCCACAAAAGAGCTAAAGCAGCAGTAGTGTGTGTGTGTGTGTGTGTGTGTGTGTGTGTGTGTGTGTGTGTGTGTGTGTGTGTGTGTGTGTGTGTGTGTGTGTGTGTGTGTGTGTGTGTGTGTGTGTGTGTGTGTGTGTGTGATCACTGCTTAATGATGCAATTATCTGCTAAACTCATGTGACTCCAGTGCTCAGCCAGCAGCTTTTAGGGTACGATTCACTTTCATTTCTGCCTTTTAATATGCACCATGGATTGCGACAGACAGACACACTCTCTCTCTCTCTCTCACACTCTCTCTCACTCTCTCTCACTCTCTCTCACTCTCTCACTCTCTCACTCTCTCACTCTCTCACTCTCTCACTCTCTCACTCACTCACTCACTCACTCACTCACTCACTCTCACTCTCACTCTCTCTCTCTCTCTCTCTCTCTCTCTCTCTCTCTCTCTCTCTCTCACACTCTCTCTCTCACACTCTCTCTCTCTCTCACTCTCTCTCTCACTCACACTCTCTCTCTCTCTCTCACTCACTCTCTCTCTCTCTCTCTCTCTCACACACTCTCACACACACACTCACACACACACTCACACACACACTCTCACACACACACTCTCACACACACACTCTCACACACACACTCTCACACACACACTCTCACACACACACTCTCACACACACACTCTCACACACACACTCTCACACACACACTCTCACACACACACTCTCACACACACACTCTCACACACACTCTCACACACACACTCTCACACACACTCTCACACACACTCTCACACACACTCTCACACACACTCTCACACACACTCTCACTCTCACACACACACTCTCACACACACACTCTCACACACACAGTCTCACACACACACTCTCACACACACACTCTCACACACACACTCTCACACACACACTCTCACACACACACTCTCACACACACACTCACAGAGGGGTTTCTGGGCAGACACTGTCAAAGGGGATGATGGCAGATTCCTGAGATCTCCAAAACAAATACATGAGGGGGCTCCAGGAAACCAGGTGAAATCCAATTCTGTCTGGATTCCGGACACACCTGAAATACCAGACACATTGAGGCGGGGACACCAGGGTGATGTGTCAGAGGAGCACACGCCACCCTCCGCTGGTCACCGCTTGGCTCTTCCCGGCACTACCCTGCAATTCCCACTGCATCCGCTATGTTCAGGGATGCGCGTTTGACTGTACAAATGGTTAAGCTGCAGTTGAGTTGCATACTTGCTTCTATATCTATGAAAAAAGCACCCTTCAAATAAGCCAGCTTTATGTTCTAGTACTTCCACCAGAAATAATGAGAAATAATGGCACCCTGTTAAGGTCCTGGAAAACTGAAGCCCCATTTGCCAGCCAGAAAGGCTTCCATGTCAATGCCTGCACCCAAAAAAAGGTTATGTGCTTGTCCTGCTAACTACGACTTACAATAAATCTAAACCAAACAAGAATAACACCACAGAAACCTCAGTCTTGCATTCAAACCAGGGTCAAATAACCCACATCCTGACAAACTATTCCGTGAGGCATATCCTGAAGCGTCGTCATCGTTGACTCTCCACAACATGGTACACCTGCATCTCTCGGTTAACTTCCATATCTCCCAGTGAAGCGACACACACAGCCTGCAAGCTTAAATGAACGATGGGCTTTGGTCCAATGCGGTTACAAATTTCAGATTCGCGCAATTCATCGAGTACGTCACTGGCTTCCAAAGCACTTGTGAAACCGGAAACTTGACTGACTGGAGACTGAGACAACCTTGGTGGGGGTTTTTGAGGTAGAATTTGAACTACAGTACAGCTCACCATGCATATGAAAAGAGCTTCATTCATATACAAAACATTGTGAAAATAACGCTGTCTTGAGAGGACTGGAAAGAGAAATCTGCAGTCCAGTAGAACAGTTTTTACAGAAACTCAGTTTGTTTTTTATTAACTCCATAGCTTTATCCAGTCCTTGCTAAAATCTTAATGACATAGTCTAGGGGAAATTCAATTAATAAAAATAACTGACGGATGTGCAGACTGAACAAGCTTTGAAGAGAAAATTAAAACATGAAGGTAAAAGACAGACTTTTCCACAATTTTCCAAATCCAGTTTCTTTGAATAGTACAGCAGGTCAAACTGGTTACTTTTAACTATTGCTCTGATTATCATTTCTTATCATTTTTGAATCAAAGAGAAACGTAAATATCATTCTCCATCATGGTGTTTAAAAGTAGAACGTACGCCATTTTGTGCATTACCAGAGTGCTTGGGGTGTTAGAACTGGGACTGGGGACATGGAAAACGGTGCAATGCTGAAGGATTTACATCAAGCGGCAGTACATGCTTCGACATACTGGAGGTTCTTCCTTTCTCTAGCGAAGCTGAGCCACACTTTAGACCGTTTACTCCGGTCAGCCATGTTGTAAACAGTCTACGTACAGTGATGACGCACAACATAATCCGGGATGCGGATGTTAAAGCTGCAGTTGATTTGGCTTTTTAAAATGCTCAATACGTGTCACTCGTTTTACAAATGCGACTGAAAATACGCTTTGAGGATTTGACAATCCAATTCGAAACTCAATTTCGATTCAGATTCTTAATGAATTCCCGGTTCAGAAACGGTTCTCAATATACAACCCAACTGGGCATAACAAAAACACAGCTTGGCCAAAAGCGATAAAGTAACAAAAGATTTGTTTGAGTGTTTTGTTTTGGAGGTACGCAATGTTCATTCCATTCGGTCAATGTATGCCATTCAACAATTGTGCTGGAAAAGAATAGCCAAGTTCTAGCCGTAATTGGTAACTCTTCTTCCGACAGGCTATGAAAAAATCTTTGATGGCGATCTCAGTATAGGGGGGTACACCAATTCATATTCTAGTGTGAAACGACGCCTACCCAACTGTGATTCATTAATCCCACTGTCAGCCGTTTTCTTGGATCAGCAATTTCCCTCCCCGGATACGGGTGGTCCCATCCAGTCGAGGGTGAATTTCTCTGGCAGGCTCGCTGTCAGCAAGGCCTGCAAGAGGAGGCTAGGTCTGCCTAACGCGTGTGACAGCTGAACAGAACGCATTCTGTGCGCCGTGTGGATTAGATGGAAAAAGGCGACAGGAGCAAAAGTGCGTGACTTCAGTGTTTTTATCCCCAATGGCTCGCATTACCTCTCCGTATTCCCTCAGGGTGGTGGTAAACACACATTGTAGTGCGGGTTTTTTAAGGACGTTGCAATAATGATCAATTGGCTTGTCACAATCCAGTGTTGGGAGTCGGCTGATGTCACATTCAACTCAGCCCTAGCTCTAAACATGCGAAAGCAAAAGAAAATAGAAATCTTGGCGCCACTGTCATTATTTGGCACAACAAAAAAATATTTGTACTCATCAGGAGCAATTGTGCCTTGCGCCATCAAGAAAAGGCACTGCATCCCTTTAGTCAGATAAATAGGAGGGAATTTTATTGAGGTTTAGGGCTTAATAAATGTAATTACTGAGGTCATTTTTAAGCTAGGTTGTCAAAAGAACAAGTGGGTATGGGTAGAAATTTAAGATTTAAGGTTTATTTAAGGCAATTATTTCATGGTATTTCACATGTATACTACAAAGGATACAAATACAAATCCCCCACATACAAATTTCGAAAGATACATATAATGCCCTGCTTCATAAGACAGCACTCATGGCCAGACAACTTTTGTCCCTGCTGAATAAAAAATGTATACGTTCTTCACATGAAAGGCCAGATTCAGAGTTGAGATAAGCACGCGCAAATGGGACTTGCTCCCGAAATTCTGCGTAGCTTAAGCTATTTGTGATTCAGACATTTGACTTATCCGCTGTTTTAAGCGTCTCTCCAGAACAAACGCGCCATTACGCGCGCAGGGTGGAGATTTGATGAAACGGAGGCGTGTCTGCAAGATATGCGTATTCAGAGTTTAAACCGGAAAAAAAATTCCCGCGCAACTTTGTTCGGAAAAAATAGTTGTTTAAGTCTAGCGCCGGGATGAAAAATACAGCATCTTTCGCAAAAATGGATATTAGAATGACTGCATGTTCTTTGAAAAAAATATTTGTTATAATTTCCTTTGCCTAGCCTACTTACAATTATGAAAGAGCTGTCATAAAAAGAAAAATGTGTAAAAGTAGGCTATGATTGACTGTCTGGTATATAGTACCAGACCAATATTAGATGCATTCATTGATAGACAGTGTTTGGATCATAATTGCTTTGACAGAGAGACGATTTTGTAGCCTACTTGTGTGAGCACATCTGCTCCAAAATTATTAAGAAGCGCAAAGTAACTCTCTGCAGTGTCGATCTACCAGTGCTCCAGGCTATAATCTCTCTCCTTCCTGGCCACATCCTTCCAGCATGTGACAGATGCACTCAAAAAATGTATATTTGGACAGTGGGCTATTATTAAGTATATGTGACTTCAACTGGTTAAGTGGAAGACGTCGTATCTAGGCTATTATGTTACCATACATTACTTTATTAGGTAGGCAAAATTGTAATTTATTTATTTTTAAAGTAAATCTAACAATGTATTTGTTTACTTAGTAATATTGCATGCAAGCACTGTCCAACGATAATTTTTTGGATTGTGTGATGGGTATATCCCAGTCATCAATAGAAGCTATGATAATTTTGTCAATACGATGTATTAATACGTAAACTGCATGCCAATACCCCATCACACAAGAGCAACTACGATGCGCAAAGGCAGGATTTTCCAAAAGGCAAATGCGCTTATTAAAGGCACTGTCACTGACACGTTGAAAACGCATAACCACACAATCACTTTTTTAGTAGATACCTGGCAACCCGGGGGGCAGGTACAAGAAACAGGTCATTAGAACATCAAGCCCTGTACCACCCACATTTTGAGATAAGCACCTGCGCAACACAAGTTAGAATACTGCGTAAGTCAGCTCGCATTAAATCCGCGCAGGAGAGGCACTTAAGCGCATGACTTAAGTTGGCCATCTCTGAATCCGGCCCTAATTCTTTGGGCACGGCGTCATTATCGTCGCAATTTCAAATTCAATTATATAAATGTGTGGGTACTTGTCTCTGTCAATCGAGCAAGTTGACATGTCAGTATGATATCTTGTACTCGTCCTTGAATAAGTGTGTGCAGCCATTTCCGAACCTCAAGCTCCGAAGACTGAGATGTTGTTGAAATGCTTGCTGAGAATTGCATTACAGCGTGCCAAAACTGAAAGACTCCTTTTGCTGAGCATGACAATTGTAAAAACATGAAATTAAAGCTAATGAAAACATATCAGGTTATAGGTTATTTGGTATATACAGTGTTGCTCGAAAGTATTCATACCCCTTCACTTTTTGCACTTTATTGTGTTGTAGATTTAATTGTAAATGGATAAAATTGCCATTTTTGCCCATCAATCTACACTCAATAACCCATAATGACAAAGTGACAGACACGTTTTTAGAAATTTTTGCAAATGTATTAAAAATCTAAAACTAAAATCTCTCATGTGCATAAGTATTCATACCCTTTGCTTTAATGTATTTTTAAAGTATCATATTTCATATTTGGTCGCATATCCTTTGCATGCTGTTACTTCCTGAAGTCTGTGACCCATCAACATTAAAAGACTCTCGTATCTTATTTTCAGGTACTGTTACAAGCGATACTATAACCTCTCTGCATTTGAATGGATCTCTATGGGTATTGGGTGGTGAGACTAGATTCAGCTGTAAATTACACTGGTACAGTATGGAACACATGACTGGTGAAATGGCTGTAAGTCATCAAGGGTCTAAGGCAGGGGTGTCAAACTCATTTTCACCCCGGGCCACATCAGCATTATGGTTGCCCTCAAAGGGCCGGTTGTACTTAACTTAATTTCGGACCACTTTTTATTATCAAGAATTTTTGCGGACCTCTGGTCTAAGGTATCAAACGAGCCCCAAACCATCACTCTGCAGCCAGATATGGAGTAGATGTGGATGGATCACTTTAAGGGTTGTTTCTCCTGACTTTTTTCCCCATAGAGTTCTATAGGAAAATGAGTCAGGAGAAATAACCCTTGCAGTGATCCATCCACATCTACTCCATATCTGACAACAAAGTGATGGTTTTGGGCTAGCTCAGACCCTTGATCGCCATTTAGCCAGCCATGTTTTCCATACTGTATCAGTGTAATTAACAGCTGAATCTAGTCTCACCCCCCAATTCCCAAAGAGATCCATTCAAGTGCAGAGAGGTTCACTTTGTCATTATGGGTTATTGAGTGTAGATTGATGGGCAAAAATGGCAATTGTATCCATTTAAAATGAAATCTACAACACAATAAAGTGTGCAAAAAGTGAAGGGGTCGGAATACTTTCGAGCACCACTGTATACCACAATAAACATGGACAAGTGCCTTCAATAAAATAGGAATATTTATTTCCATTAACACGACAAGGGCTTGGAGTGTTCAAGACCAGGCCTGACACAGAGAATGATGCACTCTACACTTGTGGAAAAAATAACTCACCTTCATTTTCTTAATGCACGTTCCTTATTATGTAAACAACAAAATTGTTACCATGCAGAGAGCACACACCAGTGCATTCAAAAGAAGAGGATAACCCAGGATTAACACTCGCCTTTCAGGTTTTCTTCAAGACAATCGGTGATGAGAGCCATGTACAGAAAAAGCAGAGAGGGCGGTGTTTTAACAGTGCGTTTTCAAATCCTCCATTCACTCAATGAAAATCTCTAACAGGGAGTAAGGCTGCCCTGTGTCATCAACTGGAAAGGGAAGATTTGGAACCTAGGCACAGAAGACATAGCCAAACAGGCCCAACGGTGCATGTAAGCACTCGATACACATCACAAAATATCAGTTGGATCCCTGACCAGGCTTTCCCATTTAAACAGCTGTGGACACGAGACTGGCTTCGGGGGTAAAAAATCAACTGCTGGCTGCCATTCGCAGCTCCCATCAGCGGGAAGACATGTCCAGGGCTCGACCACGTTCCGTCCTCAAACGGAGTGCCTCGCCGGCGACCTCGGAGCCCGAAACGAAACGGACCGTGTTGGAAGCGGCTAAGGTTTATCCCGCCTGCTCCATCTCCTCTGTGGCGCTCCTGGAGGAGCTGCAAAAGTAGGTCACAGAGTTTGCGGTGACTCAGGGCTGCTGCTGGCAGGAGAGCAGACAGTGCATGAGTTTGGGAAAGGTGCAGGCAGAGAGGGACCAAGAGAAAGGGCCCTGCTTACTCAACTTTACTGACTCCAACTTCCAAATGCAAAAAACAGTGCTTGTGGCTACAACTGGGATCTGAACACCTGTTTATAAATAACTAAAATGACATTACTCATCCCAAAAAAGTGACATACCTATAATAGTAAGATAAATAAATCAAGTTTGTGTAACACCATCTCACATGGGGAAAATATTTTTAAGTTGTGCTCATGTAGGCCTATACCAAGAATTCAAATGGAACAATTAATCTCCTCTCTTCTGCGAACCTCAAACCGCAGGTTCATGCAAACGGAAGTCTTGATTCCAACTTCGACTGACAAGGTGCATTTCCATTCAGATTCTAGGCTCCACATGCTGAACAGGAAGTACTCCTCCACTGCTGGCACAAGACCATGAGCCTTGTAAATGGTCTTTCAGCATAACGGTTCCCCTACCTGCTCATGGACACTGCATCACAGAAGATTCTGCACGTATTCTTCAGCATATACATGAATCTTATCATCCGTATCCCTCAACAGAAAATATGAGCACAGGCTTACAATCAAAATGTAATAAAATAAAAATGGTTTTTGGAAGGATTGATGATAACGCCAATGATAACTAGAGTTGGGTATTGTTTAGATTTTGTCAATTCCGATTACTGTTCCGATTCTGTAAAGAATTTGGTTCTAATCGAATCCTGGTTCCGATTCTTGTCATATTGTTCAAGTACAAAAATAAACCAAAATGTGTTGAAAACAAAAACCATCTTTATTTTCAGTAGATTTAGGCTGCCATAAACAGTAAAATAGTCAATAATGACAAGGTATTCTTTGGTTAATTTTGGTTCAATAAATAATAAAAAATAGTGTCTCCCTTTCAGGAATGTTCAATTTACCAACAAAATAGGCTATATTGCAAGAACTAACAGAAAATACTGCACAAGAAGAAAAGATTATTATCAAATATTCTCTAACTTGGACGTTCGCCGTTTGAAATTTTTTTTTTTGTTTTGTTTTTTAAACCCGAGTTCGACTCGGCTAAAACTATCATGAGCTAGGGTGACCACATATTGCATTATTATAATTATTTTTATTTTTTTAAATAAAAGAGGACAGGGGCGAGCGGGCGTTATGAACATAATACCAAGCAATTCTATTTTTTTTCTACGGACTGTGGAACAAGAAAAACCAACCAGACAATATTAGGAATTTATTTATTTGGAAATCCCGTCGGGACGGTTATTTTCAGTCCCAAAAAGAAGAAATGAGGACGTTTGGTCAGTCTACATTACCTGATTCTGGGGCATAATGACTGCGACTGGGACATTAAAAACAATGCATACCTTAAGCCTTATAACATTCTGCAGTAGAGGCATACTTCCTCCCTTGCATAAAATTATTTTCCGTGGTGATTGCATTTTGCCGCCTGTATCACTACTTTCTTTTGTGAAACTTGGCCACACTTTGAGCGTTTCCTCCAGTCCGCTGTACTGTAAACTCTCTCCAGTCCCTTTGAAACATTTGCCAGCGACATAAACGTAAGCGCAGCAGTTCCTAGAAGTTGACTAAAATTCTTTGCATTTCACTTGTTACGAACGGCACTGAAAATACGTTTTCAGGATTCAAAGTGCAATTAAATTTCATCATAAAATTTGGAACTGGTTCCAATTCAGAACGGCCTTTTCGATACCCAACCCTAATGTTAACCCTGCCAATTATGTGCCTCCCTGCAGGTTTGCTAGCCACAGTCAGAGCACTGGCATGGTCGAGATTGTATTACAGATCATGGAGTGTGTCACTGCACGTAGAACAAGTGCTTTCGTCACCTGAGTCGACCCGACAGCCTTCCCTATCAGATTAGAAATCCCTTAAATGGCACCGCGGCGGTTGCGCCCTGAGGATCGGGGGTTCGATCCCCGGTCCTGCCAGATGAGAGCATGGCCGGTGCCCTGTGGGAGCGGCAATTGGCGGCTGCTCCCGGTGGGGGGAGGGGCTCGGACAGAACGGCCCTGGGCGAGTTGGAATCACGGTCAGGAGCTCGAGGAGTTGCGCCCTCCTTCCTACTACCGGCTGACAGGGTTGTATAGGGGTGATTCTCTAGCGGTTGCTGCACGGGGGAAATTGAATTCAAATAGGGGTTCAATTGGCTACCAAATTGGGAAAAAATCTGAAACAAATTATTATTATTATTATTATTTTTAATTACCAAAGTCGCCAACTGTTCTATTCAGCTCCCTGGTTATTTCTGTCCACTTATGGCACTACAGCTGTATGTAGCCATAGCTGTTTGGATTTAATAAACTCTTCTACTGTTCCCACAGCTCAATAAATTCCTCATACTCTGCTCCTGTCCAATATGTATCTTTGGCTTGATGAGCTTGCTGCGAATCAAAACAGAAGAAATGTCTGCTTGCAGAAAATGGCTGTTTTTTAGTTTGCTTATTCATAACTGAATGGTAATTTTCTACTGGCTGATGTAGGCCCCTATAAAAACCGCTTGATATGAACTCGCAGTAGAACCAGACATATTACTTTATCTAACTTGTGGTGTTATGCTGAGGCATGATCCTGTCGCAGAACGTCTAGAACCGACAATCACGTAAAGATCATAACGCAACAACTCAAATCTGTGTCAATGGTATATTGTGGGGACTGCTGTGTGGGCCAGTAATGTGTGTGTGAGGGACTGTAGTCTGATGGACACAAGCCCACAGCACACTCACAATAAAACTCACAAAGCGAAAATTGAAATTGGAGTACTGTGAGTGTGAGCCTGAGAAGTCTGAGGGACTAATATGTGTGGGACTGAACAGGGGGGGGGACATCATTCATTGCATCAAGAACACTCTGCCAACAGACTCCTTCTCCAGCTATCCTGAGGGGCTCTCCTGGCATCACTCCAGGACTCTCTGAATCACTAATGGAAGCTTCTCCACTAAAACTATGCAAAATAGGATTTATCAGGTTTCTAAAGGAAAAAAGGAGATGAAGCCTTTTTCACGTGCACTGGGCAGCGGACGGAATACGTGCCCCGAGAATCCCGACGCAAACGGAGAATTGCACAGGATCCGACAGTAAACGCCGCACTGGCGCAACCCGCTCGTTCTCAAATCATTCTGTCACGCGAGGTTCAAAACACCAATTAAACATTTATAAGCCTCCGCACTTTAAACGTTTGCGAGGAACAAGCGCGACGGGCCGCCATTGGCTGCGTGGCGACGCGTGATGCGGCGGTTCAACCCCGGGACGCGGCACGAAGAGGACGTGCTTCCCAGATGTGCGAAGTGCAGACAGCCTTCGCCACCATAATCGTGCAATTAAGTTCATTAACGGCGCTAAAGCACACTGACTGTGCACATACACACGCACCCCCAAAACCCAATTCCCACTCCCCAAAGAACACAGAGAAGAGGAGGGGGGGGGGTTAACTAATGGGTTCCATCTGCCTGTGTCTCCTGGCTGGATGCTAAGCACTCCCTCCCATCTACTCACACACACTGGGGGCAGTAATTCACCAGCTTTAGCAGGTTATTAAGACACTGTATCTGGAGTCTCTTCCCCTGTATTGGCTGAGTGTGCAGTATCTTTAAGCCAGCGTAATTAAAAAGGATATTAAATAGCATTATGAGGACTTGATTATCATTACTGAAGCCGGGCGAGCTTAGCGAAATCCTCTCTGCTCGCAGCTTGCGAGTCTCTTAAGGCCGTTTGAGGATCTTATACCCGCATCTTCAGCTCAGCGGACCTGGAAAAATCCCAAACATGGATTTTTTTGGCCAAATAGCAAGAGCTCCCTCGTTCTTTCATGCCACAGCGCAACAACTGCTGGTATCAGCATGAGTTAATAATTTTCCATCAAATGGCACACTGTTCCACAATAAAATGATTGGTTCATGCTTATCATTGAACCCAAGCAAGGGGCCGACTAAAAGTCAGTGTCGGACGATGAGTCCCCTTGAATTAAAAAATGTCATCTGTGAGTAATTTGTGCAAATTGAGTCATTCCCCAATTGTTTCCCATTCATTTCTTCCAGGTACTTTAATCACTGCCAGTGAAGGCCACCATCTTACAGTATTCATACATGGGTTCCCTATCTGGCAAGAAAATCATTAATACAAAAGCTTAAGGTATACTTCTCTCCATGGTGACACAGGCGGATGAATGAGCAGAGGGAATTTTATGCTGACCTCCCCCTGGCCTGTGCTTGCCTCCTTTGCAAAGGGAAGGTCAGTCACCCCAAGCACGCTGGAAAGCAACAACTCTGCAGTGGCATACTCGGCTGAGAGACTGTAGCAGAGTGCAGCGGGATGCCCTACAGCCCAGACTCAATTTGGACTGTGCCAGTGCTGAGTGTAGTCCTGAACCGCACCGGGTGATGAATATTTGCCCATTGCATCGCCCAGGGAGGGTTATCAGTCAACGTGGCAACTGTTCCTCACTCACTAGCGACACCCCCCCTGTCAACTTCCAGCCTGGCTATAACATCTGCACAGATTACCAATGCGGCAGCTCCAGCAGCTCAAAGTCATTGCCTGGCTGAATGCATTTTGGAGGATGAATGCTAATATGTGGTTCTCTCAAATGGATCTAGTAGTTATAGGCAATTGGGACTAGGCATTCCGAATTGGGGAGGAAAACTACATCCACAACAAAGCAAAAATCTCCCCATTCACCTAAAATCCTTTCCTATGAACCACCATCTCCTCATTCACCCCTACCATCCACAACTAAAGCAAAAATCTCTCCATTCACCTAAAATCTTTTCCTACGAACCACCATCTCCTCATTCACCCCTACCATCCACAACTAAAGCCAAAATCTCCCCATTCACCTAAAATCCTTTCCTACGAACCACCATCTCCTCATTCACCCCTACCATCCACAACTAAAGCAAAAATCTCCCCATTCACCTAAAATCCTTTCCTATGAACCACCATCTCCTCATTCACCCCTACCATCCACAACTAAAGCAAAAATCTCTCCATTCACCTAAAATCCTTCAGGGGGTTAGATGGTGATAAAAGTGCTACATTTCAACATTTATAAAGCAAGAGAGTGATGGGCTTCTGCAGAATACAGCTCAGTCCCATAGGAGATGTGGAATTAGACTGTGAACCTAGAGCCGTCACCGTGTCCCTATATCCGCTCGCATCCACGGCCTTTTAAAAATTTATTTACAGCAAAAACAGATTCATGTATCCAGCGGAGCAAAACGAACATTTTGGCTTCTGAATGACATTAATAATTAACCCGCTACCAAAAGCCTTTTTTCTGAAAGGGTGAGGATTGTCTCACCTAACGGCACCTACAGAGGAAACTTCATTTCACATACAAAACATTGCTTTTTTTTTTCTCTTCCCCCCAGTTGCATGTTATTTTGATGCAAATCAACTGCGAATGAAATATGCGGAAACTCATTACAAATCCAAGATGCAAACTGCTGAGAAAATCATGATACTCTGCCCTGGTCAATCAGAGCAATCTGAGAGGAGCCACTCCGCAGCGCTGCCTCAGAACTGTGGACAAAGGCAGCCGCTGAATGCTCCAAAAAAAACACCAACAACTGCAGTTACTGTCATTTGCTTCAGGCCGATTCTGAATAAGGGCGACTTAAATGCAATTAATCCTTCTAATCTTCTTCTTTGACCCACTGAAGCAGACCCACACAATACAGCAGTGCAGACAAGATTTAGACTGGAAGTCAAACAGTTATTTTTCTTGGGGGGGATCCATGCTTTTACAAAGAATCTTAATTTTGAAAGCCTCCTGCAATGGTCGACAGTGTGCTGCTTCAAAAATTTCAGCTCACGGGCTGGTCTCACATATATATGCAAAATGAACACCGTTTCGAACAAACTTCCAAAAACGCATGCAAGGACCACTCAGGCCTGGACAAAGTGAGAATGATTGCGTGTGTGTTTAAAGTGTCATGAGAACTAATGAAATCCAAAGTTTGAGTGGACCCAAACTCTGCAAATGCATATAATTATGCATTATGTTTCACCTATAATTGTACATGTCTGGCGGGCTGCCAGGCCAACAAAATAAAATCCTTTTTTTTTTGTTTTTTTTTGTAATGCCGGAAATAACGGCAAATACCTACTCATTGTGAAAGCACTAATCATTCGCGCTTGACACGCTATACAAACAAACAAACAAACAATCTACATTCCGGATTTGTGAGCTTCGCTTAATAATGGTTAAGTAAATACTGCTAGTACACTTGTCTTACTGCTTTAAATTTTGCCATTTAAAGCTAAATGTAGCAAACAAGACAATGCCTCCTTTATAATATACTTTTATATACTATATACTTTTATTTATGTGGGACAGTAATCAACATGTTCTAAACATTTAATTATAGCAGAATTAGCAGCTATTCTGTAGTACCGTAAATCGATATCAGTACAATAAAAACAGAAGTAAGCATAGTCTTAATTAATTGAAAAAATATGTATACTATAATAAAAAAGCATTACAAAAACAGGAATAACTGGTTATATGCAAAATGTATGACTTGATTTAACTTCATTCATCCCACAATGGTGATTGTCTCGGTTTCCTTTTTCATTAGGGCCTATATTAAAATATAATATGTAATAAAATAATTATTAACAATAGTAAAACTATTAGTAGGTTGAAAAACATTCATATGTGCTGATATGATGCAGATATTGTGCATATACAATGTATTTCTATGAGATTGCGCATGCGGACACAGAGAAAATTCCTCCCAGCATGGAAAAATCCGCTCCACGTCCGCGAGCCGTCCGCCCGCCAGCCGTGGAGCGCAGCAGTGCGCGTGTGCGTGCGCTTGCACGTCTGGTGGGTTCGGGGCGTAACATGGGAGACAGACAACCAAATATGAACGTTTTTCTCCTGTGTTCATGATGTGGTAATATTTTGCAAAGGTCCGAGGGATTGTTAGCATTATATAGCATTATATGCGCAAGGTATACAACCTTGGTAAAGCTGCAAAGTAATGCCAGGTGTCCCTATTGTTGTCCTCCAATAGCAATGCTTAAGAAATAAATGACGCCAACAACTCCCTGGCACTTTAATATAATTTAATCTAATGTAAATTCACTTGATCTAATGTATTTTTAATGAATGCTTAAAAAAAATGTCTTTGTTTGCAACATTGTTACAGATGCTCTGTATGCAATTGTGGAATCTTAAT